>JZKD02S2072352.1:454813-473804 GCA_000966675.3 Picea glauca | reverse complement strand
TATTAATATACCATAATAATATGATAAATCCCTTTATTAATAAGCATTATTATCACAATAATACCCTAAACATTAATATTTAATGTATTATCATTTTATTAGTATTATCATCCTATACAATTAGAGTTATTACAAAAATATTATCATCCTATATCATTAGAGTTATTACAAAATATAATAATCTATAATACATTATTATGTAACATTATTAATATATTTAATATATTATGTAGTAATACATTATTAAAGTATTAAAAAACAATAATAATAATAGTAATAATGTTTATTAATACTTTAATAATGTATTACTACATAATATATTAATAATGTTACATAATAATGTATTAATGTATTATAATAATAATGTATTAATGTATTATAATAATAACGTATTAATGTATTATTATATTTATGTAATAATGTTTTATTAATGTATTATTGGTTAGGGCATTAATAATAGTTACTCATAAAGGGAAAAAATGTTCAAGTATTAATAATATATTAATAGTTAATGTTTAGTTAATAGTGAGTGTATTAATGTTTAGGATATTAGTAGTTAATAATTAGGGTTATAATATTTAATGCATTAATAATGTACTCACAAAGGAAAAAAATGTTAGATTTTTTAAAAAAGAACTTGGCCAAATTTTTCTTTATGTGTGGAACATAACCAAACTTTGTTATCTCACGAACATAACCCGATGTTGCAATATGATGAACAAAATCAGATATTCCAACATGATGAACATAGTAATGTTGCAATGTGATGAACATAATAGCATCACAATCTTCCAAACATAGTAACGTCGTAATGTGTCAAACATAATTCTAAAGTCGCAATGTGACGAACTTAACCTCACTATTGTAATGTGATGAACATACGCATGTGGTTGAAATGTGATAAGCATAATCTTGTCGTCGCAATGTGATGAACATAGCCTCATCGTCACCATGTGACACAAATATCATATCTTCATAATGTGACAAATATTTCCAAATGCTTTCAAAATGTGACGAATATAACCCATTGTCACAATGTGATGCATACAACATGATGTTGCAATGTGACATATATATCCTACCATTGCAATGATAGGATCATTTTCCAATGTCACAATGTGATGAACATAACCCACTATTAGAGTGTGACAAAACTATTCCAACGACATAATGCGTCAAACAAAAACACTATGTTGCAATGTGATGAGCATAACCTTACCATTTCATGTGACAAACAAATCCTGATGTCGCAATGTGATGAGCATAACCTTACCATGTCATGTGACGAACAAATCATGATGTCGCAATATGATGAATAAAACTTGATCAACATTGCAATGCGATAGTCGCATAGTAAACCGTGGTTAAACATAATCAACATCGTCCTACATAATCAACACCACATGGTCTTCGAAGGTCACCCATGGGCATGGTCACCTGTCATCAACCCTGGCCAATCATATTCAACCATGTTGAAGGTCAACCATGATCAACCATAATAAAATTTCATCCATGTCTAGCTTAAACATGGTTAAGCATAGTCAACCATGGGAAATTTCAACTACATTAAACCATACTCTAGATCATAGTCAACAATAGTCAACCATAATTAAGGTAATGGTCAATACATTACATAATGAATGCATAATCAAAGCATGATCAACCATACATTATTTATTCAATGGGTAATCAATGCCACAAGGTCTTCAAAGGTCACCCATGGGAAAGTTCAACTACATTAAACCATACTCTTGATCATGGTCAACAATAGTCCACCATAGTTATGGTAATGGTCAATACATTACATAATCAATGCATGATCAACCATACATTACATAATCAATGCATAATCATTGCCACATGGTCTTCGAAGGTCACCCATGGGCATGGTCACCTGTAGTCAACCCTATCCAACCATAGTCAACCATGGTGAAGGTCAACCATGATCAACCATATTAAACTTCGGTCCATGTGAAGATTAACCATGATTAATCATAGTCAATCATGGAAAAGAATATAGGAAACCATGGGCAAGTTCAACTACATTAAACCATACTCTTGATCATGGCAAAAAATAGTCAACCATAGTTAAGGTAATGCTCAACCTGATGCGATGAATATATCTTGATGTTGCACTCTCATAAACAAAATCGGGCATTGTAACATGATGAACGTAGTAATGTTGTAATGTGAAGAAACATAGTAGCGTCACAATATTGGTTATGTGGAAACGTGTCGAACATATCCTTGTTATCACAATGTGATGAACATAGAACCGTCATCGTAATGTGATGAACATAAGCATATTGTTGCAATGTTACAAAAATAACCTTGTTGTCGCAATGTGATGAACATAGCCTTGTCATCGCAATCTAACAGAAATATCCTATAATCATACTGTGAAAACATTTCCAAATGTCTCTATGTGACCAACATCACCTACTGTTGCAATGTGATGTAGACAACCCAATGTCGCAATGTGACATATATATCCCAACATTTCAATGATAGGACCATTTCGCGATGTCGTAATGTGTCCAAAAAAAACCCTACATCTCAATGTGATGATCATAACCTTACGATGTCATGTGACGAACATATCTTGATGTCGCAATCTGACAAACAAAACTTTATGAACATTGCAAAGTGATAGTGGCATAGTAAACCATGGTTAAAAATAATCAACATGGTCCTGCATAATCAACACCACATGGTCTTCGAAGGTCACCCATGGGCATGGTCACCCATAGTCAACCATATTCAACAATGGTGAAGGTAAAAAATGATCAACCATACTAAACTTTGGTCCACGTCAAGCTCAACCATGGTTAACCATAGTCAACCATGGAAAACCATAGCCAACCATGGGCAAGGTAAAATATATTAAACCATACTCTTGATTATGGTCAACAATATTCAACCATAGTTAAGTTAATGGTCAACCTTATGTGATGAATATAACATGTCGTTGGAATCTGACAATCAAAAACAAACATTGCAACATGACGAACGTAGTAATGTTGCAATGTGAAGAACATAATAGCATCACAATGTGGGTAATGTTGCAATGTGTCAAACATATCCTCGTCAATGCAATGTGAAGAACATAAAATCTCCATCGTAATGTGACAAATATAATCATATTGTCACAATTTGACAAACATAGCCTTGTCGTTGCAATGTGACAAATATATCCTTGTCTTCACAATGTGATGAACATAGCCTCATCGTTGCAATATCACACAAATATTCTATCATCATAATGTGACAAACATTTCCAAATGCTAAGCTATGTGACGAACATAACCCATTGTCGTAATGTGTTGTACACAACCAAATGTTGCAATGTGAAAAATATAGTCCAACATTGTAATGAGAAAACCCTTTCACGTCATTGCATTATGACGAACATAACCCACTGTCACACTATGAATAACATAAACTCTCCATTTTAATGTGATGAATATAATCATATTGCCACAATTTGGCAAACATAGACTTGTTTCAAAATGTGACAAATATATCCTTGTCTTCACAATGTGATTAACATAGCCTCATCGTTCCAATCTCACACAAATATCCTATCGTCATAACGTGATTAACATTTCCAAATGCCGCTATGTGATGAACATAACCCATTTTCATAATGTATTGTACACAACCCAATGTTGCAATGTGACAAATATAGTCCAACATTGTAATGAGACAACCCTTTCACATCATTGCATTATGATGAACATAACCCAATGTCATACTATGACAAACCTATTCCAATTCCTTAGTGTGTCAAACACAAACCCCATGTCGCAATGTGATGACCATAAACTTACGATACATGTGATGAACAATACCATAACCTTACATCACAATATGACGACCATAACCTTACCATGTCATGTGAGGAAAAATTCCTGACGTCGCAATCTGACGAATAAAACTTGATCAACATTGCAATGTGATAGTGGCATAGTAAACCATGGTTAAACATAATCAACATGGTCATTGAAGGTCACCCATTTGCATGGTCACCTGTAGTCAACCTTGACCAACCATAGTCAACCATAATCAACCATACTAAACTTTGGTCCATGTCAAGCTTAACCATGGCTAACCATAGTCAACCATAGAAAAAATTAGACAACCACGGGCAAGTTCAAATCAACAAAAGTCAACCATAGTTAAGGTAATGGTCAATACATTAGATAATAAATGCATAAATAATGCATGATTAACCACATATTATATATTAAATGCATCATCAATGCAACATGGTCTTCGAAGGTCACCCATGGGAAAGTTCAACTACATTAAAACAAAATCTTGATCATGGTCAACAATAGTCAATCGTAGTTTAGGTAATGGTAAGTACATTACATATTCAATGCATGATTAACCATACATTACATAGTCAATGCATAATTAACGCCACATGGTCTTCGAAGGTCACCCATGAGCATGGTCACCTGTAGTCAACCCTGGCCAACCATAGTCAACCATGGTGAATTTCAACCATGATCAACCATAGTAAACTTTTTTCCATGTCAAGACTAACCATGGTTAACCATAATCAACCATGGAAAACCATAGACAACCATGGGCATGGTCAACTATACTAAACAATACTCTTTAACAGACAACCATGGCACAATCAACCTTGGTGAGGCCGTATTAAAATTGGTTCTTATTCATCATCCAGCTCGTCTTTTGTAATATATTAGTCATAATTCCAATTATTAAATTTCCTTATTAAAATGTAGTGTATATTACAAAATGGAACCTGGTGATAATGTAAACCTCCCACTAGCGGACCAAGGACAGAAAACCCCAACCCACTGCAACCACCCAATCTAAACACCGAAATTGATGAGGGGTTGGGTACATTAAAAACACTTGTAAATTATTTAAGGGGCACTAGAGAACCAAACAGAGTGTCCTTGGCTACTTCTTTGGGTGTAATTATGAGGTCCATTGCAATCTCCCAAGGGGAATTGACTTCTATTTATGAGTATAGGGAAAGAATGTTAGAGTAATACAACACTGGATTGGATAGAAACCAAATCAGAGACTTGGGTATTTCAAAATAAAAACTATTGTCTATCTTTAGGGATCCTCAAAATGGATAGGAACTACCTTTGACAAAAAAATGCATTTTTATTTACTATTGTATTCATCCACAAATTAGTCAAAACTGGATGGATATGTAGTATATGGTTTTTGATAAGCCTCCTTGAAATAACAGGGAGGTTCCCTTATATTTTTTGAGAAAACTATGAGAGGAATTTATTTTCGGTCACCATGTCAACTACTTTGACATGGGTGAGTTCTAGGGGGTGGTTGAAGGGTCCACACGAGACCAAGAGCATGCCATGAGCAATCCCATGTTAGGTCGTCGTCTCCCCAGGCAGAGGCCTAACCCCCTACACAAGATCCTCCTGTTGCAAAGACCTTACAGTAGGTACAATGAGCTATTTAATCATTGATATAGAGCCTAATAAGACATTGAAGCTTTGTTGCACTGTATCAGCAATAGGTGACTACAGATGACATTGATAGAGGGGTCAGAGCCTCACCCTGTAGAACATACTTTTGTGAGGAGAGGGCTCATTTTTTAAGGGCCCCAGGTGATTTTTGTACTCATTTTCACACTTAACCTCGCGAATTTCCTTCATTGAGAAATAAAAAAGGACAAGTGAAGAAGGAGCAAATCCCATGATCTTGCCACCATGTCCATCACAAGAAAGGTATGGTTGATTTTTTTTCATTTGTTTTCTTTATTTTGCAAAAGAAAAAAAAATTATTCATATGTTATGGATTTAAAACCCATTGACATTGAAAACTTATTAGAAACATTCACTACACGTAATTAATACACATAATTAATGCTTGAATGTAAATCTCTAGACAATTCACCAATCTTGTATAGGTTTTTTCAAGCTCATTGTAAAGATAACACATAGTTTTTCTTTGTTTTACACAAAATTAAGTTAATGATTTTGTTGGGATAAAATAACATTGTTCTTTGTAATACCTTAGTCACAAGTCCACTTATCAAATTTCCTTATTAAAATGCAGTGTATATTACAAAATGGAACATGGTGATAATGTAAACCTCCCACTAGAGGACCAAGGAGACAAAAACCCCGACCCACCACAACCACCCAATCTAAACACCGAAATTGATGAGGGGTTGGGTACATTAAAAACACTTGTAAATTAGTTAAGGGGAACGAGAGAACCAAGCAGAGTGTCCTTGGCTACTTATTTGGGTGTCATTGTGAGGTCCATTGCAATTTCCCAAGGAGAATTGACTTCTATTAATGAGTATAGGGAAAGAATGTTAGAGTACTACAACACCAGATTGGATAGAAACGAAGTGAGAGACATGGGTATTTCAAAACAAGAACTATTTTCTATTTTTAGGGATCCTCAAAATGGATAGGAACTACCTTTGACCAAAAAAATCATTTGTATTTACTGTTGTATTCATCCACAAATTAGTCAAAACTGGATGGATAGGTGGTATATGGTTTTTGATAAACCTCCCTGAAATAACAGGGAGGTTCCCTTATATTTTTTGAGAAAACTATGGGAAGAATTTATTTTGGGTCACCATGTCAACTACTTTGACACGGGCGAGTTCCAGGGGGTGGTTCAAGGGTCCACATGAGACTGGGAGCATGCTAGGAGTGATCCCATGTTAGGTCCTCAACTCCCCAGGCGAAGGCCAAACCCCCTACCCAAGATCCTCCTGTTGCAAATATCTTGCAGTAGGTACAACGAGCTATTTCATCATTGATATGGAGCCTAATGCAACATGGAAGCTTTGTTGTACTATATCAACAATAGGTGACTACTGATGGCATTGATAGAGGGGTTAGAGCTTCACCCTGTACAACATAGTTTAGTGAGGAGAGGGAACATGAACATAGTAGTCATCCATGTGAACCTTACAGATGCTCAAGCTGTAGAAAGACCTATTATGGGCCTATAGAGGCTAGTGGACAACATAGCTTCATGGAGGAGGTTTGTATCTTAACCATCACTATGTTCTTAATTGTTATATATAATTTTTTTATTCTATGTATTTATATTGATATTTTACTGTATGTTGTTTTGCATTTGTTACATCCATGTAGAAGACCCTCTACGCCCATGGATGCATCAATGCGTATATCCACCACTGATGTAGTAGTAGAGGCAGCTTACTCATTGGGCATAGCCCATACACAAGTATGTGTCACATTTGATAAATTTACCATTGTGGTTTCTTTATTTTATTGTATCCTCAATTTTTGTAATGTTCTTGTGTTTCTACAGGATGTGGGAGTAGAAGATGTTTGGAAATGTCCATCTATGATTAATAAGTCACCTGCATCACATGTATCATGTCTAGAGTTAAATATTGTTTAAATATCAAATTTGTTTTGATTATTTTTTTGAATTTACTATTTGGTACTAATAGTTCAATACTATTAATATGTATGTAGGATGTGGACATATTCGCTAGTTATAGTACTACTTCACTCCCTAGGAACCTAGGATTTGCTTCTACATTAGCGTAATCTAGTCCAAGGGAGTTCTCATCACTTGTACAGTCTGTGGGAGTCCATCGCTATCCACCCCCAACATCTATCTTTTTCCATGGATCACTAGTGGATTCACCTTGAAGGCCACCCATCCAAACCACATCTTTCATCACATCCATACAGAGTGGATGCACTCATATGCCACATGTTATCACTCTATAATTTTCCTTGGATATGGAAGGAAAACCCAAACATAACCACAAACCAACCTGCAGATTGGAAGATATCCCATCCAATCCAGAAAGGGATGTCTCCTTTATAACTCAATCAATGAGTGATTGGTTATCTAATATGCACAATTTCTATATATTATGTAGATGAATAAGTTTTAAAGTGATTGTGGTGGTAGAGCTAGGAGAAAGTAACCATTTGGTATGGAGTCTAAAGTAGTTGAAAACTAATCAAAACTACCAAGATGTTGGTTGTATGATCAATGATTGACAAAGGAAAGGTAGCTAGAATAAATTAGATACTTAGATAATATTTGTAGGTGTAGGATGAGAAGGATATAAAAGTCCACTATAATAGGGAATCAAATATGAATCCTAACGCAACTTTAGAAGGAAAAGGTGGAAATATTTGAGTATATGCATCAGAGCATGAAACCATGAATTTGAAACATTTAATCGTATTCAAATATTTAGAAGACAACGCATCCAAATGAAAATACTGAGAAAGGAACCACAATAACATGGAAAAAACATATAATGAAAAATGATATCACAAGAATCTTTGGATCAAAAATCATGTAGCTCTGATTCCGGAAAAAATTGATTAATATCAGCCAAATGCAATACACATGGCATACTAGTCTTCTTTCACTCTACTCTCCAAACCTTTTACCTTTCTCCTCATTACAATATATAGGATTACATTACATTCTAGCTCAAGAGGGTCAAAATATTTAGGTTTTCCAAATTTAGGGTTTAGTTTTTAGCTAATTTATACATACAAATCATAACAAAATATATGAATTTGGTGGAAAAATAGGTGGTACCTTGAATCCTCATGATGAATTGACACATTCATTTTAGTTGGAAGCTAAATAGGCTCTAACATAGGCAGATTGTGCCACTTCATTGCTACAAAATCTCAGTTTTCAACAATTTCGCAACGAATTGGTAATTTCTCATTTTCTCCCAAATGGAGAACTGGGTTGGGATGAGTTTTTGTCATCATATTAAGAATATTATAATTCTTCTCAAACAAACATTTGAGCAAAACGTAGTTCACAGTTTTCAAGAAAAACCCAAAATGGTTGTAGGTGATGGTGGCTCATTTGTCGAAATTGTGAAGTATTTTTACTTGAAATTAAATAGGATTTTTCATCGTACCCTGATGCATATTCCCTAAAAATTTCGTGGAAAAAAAACATGTATTTTAAATTTTATGATGCAAACACACTTTTGCAACAAAACTACTGCTACCAGAAATTTTGCACTGTGCCTGTAATTCGTAGTGAAATCACTATCTTCCTTTGAAACCTGATTTTTACTATGTGTCGTCTTTATGATGGTGTTATCCTTTGCATTTGATGAAATTAGACTGTACCATACTTGCTCCATATCCAAAAAACTGATTTGAACGAAGGATTTCAAAACCTAGTTTCAAGCATGGATATTAGGGTTTTCTTTAAATTTGTAGCTTTTTTGCCCAAATGTTCTATCCTTCAACCACTATGTCAAAAACTTCCTCTATACTCTTTTGGTATTAAACTGACCCAGTTAAACCAAACCAAATTCATAAATGGATGGAACTAAATAATTTGTCATAGAACACTAATCTTAGGACCTTGACACATGGTCTTTAAAGACCAAGACATGACCACAAGACTCAACAATAAATATAACAAGATGTATGGAGTTTTGTAAACTTATACACACACTAACATAGGATACAACTGGGGATGTTGTCCTCCATGGGAAGAAAAAACTAACCTGCTAACAAAGTGCCTTCATCCATTGGGCTTCTTCCAACTCGAAGACTTCAACCTATACCAATCCTCAATTGAACCAAATTCACTCTTCAAACTGAAACCAAAACTGTACACTGTTGGAAAAAATATGCTCAAACTACAATACGAAAATAAACATCTTGAAATGGATGCTCAAATTTGTGAGCTTATTCAAAATGCTCCTACCTACTAACTGAAACAAAAGTTGCTCAGTCAAGTGAAATAAAAAATCCAATGCAACCATGCAAGCGTCTTGTCCACTGGGTGAATTCCTTGGATGTATTTCTTCAGGGGTGAAAGGAAAACCCTTCTTAATGAAAACTCAAATAAAATATTGGAAACAAATTTACCTTTGATAAAATTTAAAATCTTAGGCCCACTTACTAACTCCATCCATGTTGCAAAAGGATCTTCAAAAGAATGCAAAGTACTATTATCTTGTATCAACCCTCCAACTGCATTCCTTCTTCCATGCACTTCAAATTGATAGATGTCATGAAAGGGATGGAAATTTTTATGAGACTGTTGCAAAAAAAAATCTTCTGGGAAAGAAAACAATGATGGTTGTAATACTAACTCCTCATCATCCTTATTTTTAGATTCATAGTTGACCAATGACTGAATGTTTTGACTGATAAAACCCTCCATATAACAAGCTATAGGATCATGAAAAACATGAGAAGAATTTTGTTTGTTTATAATGTTGTCATCTTGTTCCAGTAAACCAATGTGATTTTGCATCATCTCACGCTCCTCTGCTTCATTAATGATTTTAAAATTTTATTTTAGCAATATGAATGAAGAAAAATAGAAAGGTAAAGAATTACCTTGAGCGAACTCACAACTTTCTTCATGTTCAATGTCACAACTGTGATATATAGGATGAGTGCCTCCATCAGACTCTTGAAATGAATCATTTTCTAATGTAGCTAGTTGTTATTGAAAATTAGCTTCACTACATTCATGATATTCATCATATATAGGTAAACCAGAAAAATCTGCATTTTGTCACAAATGTTGTTCATGAAAACCAATATCTTTTTTATCTCCTATGATCCAGGGGATCAAATTGTGCTAAAAAAACAAACTTCTCTGAATCAATTCAAATCAGAAATGTGTGTATGCCTCATCGTTACGAACCCAACACAACTTGAACTCTCTCAAACGGACGTCGTATGAGCAAGATATCACATTCTATACATTTTGCCAAACAAGCAAAATTTTGCTGACTATGTAGTCCGTACAGTTCGTACAGTGTTGACGTGGAAGCTGACCATACAAGTCGTATAGTGAAGTGGGATATCCATTGGCATGCTCACTCGATAGTTGATGGCTGATAGGTGGACGAATCATATTTTGACATGTGGAATTTTTTGGGCTAATGGTATGGTGTCGCGTGGCCCAGTCATGGGCTGCCACATGGCACCCCTTCGATGGTACTATTGGAAAAAATTTTGGAAGAGCCTTGGCAGGGTCGGGCTACCAACCTGACCAGGGTGGTTCTTACTAGCTAAGGGCTGAATGTAATATTTGAATTGAAAACAATGGATAGTGGGCGGACTAAAGGGTTGGGGCCCAGCCCCAGCCCTCAGTGCGTTTGCATAGAACCATCACATGTATTCCCATTCAAAATTGTTTCGTCTAGACTATTGTGGAGGTCTACCCATGGTTCTACCACTCCACCATACGACCCTTGCCCCTAGCCTTTGGCACTTACACCAAACAGTTATGCCATAACCAGCGGGCACGCAAATGGGTGATCACATGCCAAGTACCACATGACCATACCCCAGGTGTGGAGAGACCTAGCCATTGGAGCACACGAATGTTAGGTCGTTGGCCACATGGGGCCATACGACCAAGTTCTCCATCAAGGTTTGGGGGCTAGCGCAAACGGTCCTACAATTTTTCCTAGTTTGCAAGATCTATTGGGGGTGCTGGGTTTTGGAGTGGGAAACACACAGAGGCCTGGTTGGTCATTCATGGGTGCGTTTTGGTGAGCAAGTACAACAAGCTTGAAGGGGAAAACTTCCAGGAAGTGTAACTTCTTCATTTTTTGGCCAAACCAGGTGCCAAAAAATACCAGCTAGGGGTTTTTCGACATTTTGAAGCCATTGAAGCCATCCATTTTGTATTTTCATCACTGTAAGAGAAATTTTTAAGGGTAATTAAAATGATCCAAGGGAAGATGGACCAGGAGATGTAGCCCAAGAGAGGGGTGAACTCCTTTATCATTTGTTGTGTTATCTGTTCATTTTTGATGGTTTTTATCAGTCTGATATGTTGCTCCTGTTTAAATAAAAGTCACTAAATTTATGTTGTAGTAAACTAATCCTATTACCCAAACACATGCCATTTTACACTTGCAATTTTAAGAGATAAGTCGTCTTCATTTTTAAGATCTATTGAAAACATATTCATTCCATTTTTAGATCAGTTGGTATCATAGCTATGCTTTTTGAATACTTGATTGTTTGCAAGTTGTTTTATTTTCTCATGCTTACAAGGTTGAAGCTCACAAGAGGATAAGGTCAACTTGTAGAGCCAAGTTCTCAACTGTCAAGAAGGAGAACTATCAAATCACCTCAAGTTTCAAGGATATTTTCACCAAGTATGCCTCATGAGTACAACCATGGAACGCTTCCTTCAGAAGAGGAAACTTTCAAGAAAGCCTTCTTTGATATGGATGAAATGGTAAAAGTTTTGTTTGATGAAAGGAATGCAAGATTGCAAGGTGAATGCTCCAACCCTCCAAAGGGAAATGGAGGCAGTGGTGATAAAAATCCAAAGGGAAACAAAGGGAGTGGTGATTATCCACCTCCTTCACCTCCATATTCCACCTCTTCCACCATTTCACAAGCACCTCCAAATTCTACAAATGAGCATGGTAAAACTCCTTTACAAACTCCTTTCTTAAAGTTTGATATTAATTTGTATTGCCTATGTACAATGGAGAGATAAATGCTAAGAAATTAGATAATTGGATTCTTCAGATTGAAGTGTATTGTAGAATACAAAGAATCACAAATGATGAAACTAAGATTCAACTTGCTTCTTTAAGATTGGACAGTGCAACACTCATTTGGTGGGAAGCCAAAAATCAAGAGGACATGAAGAAACATGGTAAAGTTTTAACCTCTTGGAATGATTTTATTATTTCAATTAAAATAAAATTGTATCCATTAGCATACATGTAGAAAGCTATTATGGATTAAAAAAACATTAGGCAAGCTAAAGGGAAAGATGTGCAAAGTTTCACTCAAGAATTTAAGAGAAGAGATTTAGTTTTGGGTGTAGATTTGTCTTCACAAGATACTTTGCTCAAATACATTGGAGCATTGAATAACTACTTGATACATACAATACTTATGTTTAACCCTTTAAATCTATATGAAGTATGTGTGTAGGCTACCAGTTTAGAGGCAACGGGAAAGAATGAACCTCAAGAGGGCAGCAAGAAGTCTTTTAATGGATACAAGGGAAAGACGAAGTTTGAAGGAAATGGAAGGAAAAATGCTTATGTCAAGAAAGAGAGAGACAAATTCTCTTGTAAACATTGTTCAAAGGATGTCCATGACGAATACCATTGTTGGAAACTTCATCCTAAAAAGAGACCCAAAAATTTTAACAACAAAGAGAAGATAAACATTGTTACAACTGTACAACAAAATTTAGGATCTGATTTAGAAGATGAAACAAAGATCACAGCCATGGGTTTACAAGGTAAGAATTTTGTTTCAAGCGCTAGTTATTCAAATTCTACCATCAAGGAAACTCAACATGAAGAAGAAAGGATAGAGCTTTTCCACATAAGGCTAATTTCAAAATATACCAAGATAGATAGTCCTTTTGATATTGGATCACAAACAAACCTTGTTTCTGAAGACACTGTCAAGAAACTAGATTTGGAAACTACTCCTCATCCTAAACCATACTCTCTAGTTTGGATATGTGACAATGCCAAATTGCATGTGACAATAAGGTGTAAACTAAGATTTTTCATCACTGCAAACTATATAGATGAGGTAGAGCTTGATGTTATTCCATTGGATATTTGTGGTATTTTGTTTGGAATCCCATATTTATATGATAGGAGAGCCATTTTCCATCTTCATGAGAAAAAGTATCATTTGTTTAAAAATGGTGTTGAGTACATTGTTAGAGAACATACAAAGAAGATGAATTTGTCACTTACAAATGCTAGACAAATGAAAAGACTAGTCAATGCTAGTAAGAACCTTGTACTTTTAATGACTAAAAAAAAGACAATGATCAAGAACAAGTTCTCAAAGGATGTAATGAAAAGTTACAATCTGATTTGCATGAGGTTGTTAACGAAAATGTTGAGATGTTTCAGAAACCAATGGGATTGCCTCCTAGAAGGGGTGTCCAACAAGAGATTCTATTGTAGGAAGGAGGTCCTCTTCCAAACATTGACATGTGCAGGATGTCAGACATGGAGAATGTTGAATACATAAAACAAGCCCAAGAGTTTCTTGACAAAGGGGTCATCAAACCAAGCACTTCATCATGCAGGTCACCAATTGGTTTGCTGCCAAAGAAATATTGTATGTGGTGAATGTGGGTAGATTTCAGAATCTTGAACAAGACTACATATATGATTGTTGAAGGAGACATATAGACGAAATATTTGAGATCAAAGAAAGATCCATTTCATGCCTTGACAAGTTATGTTTTCCACTTAGTGATAAGGTATAAGAAAGACGTTTATGATAAAGTTGGTGATATGATTACTAGGCCTATTGTTAGTGCTTTAGTTATTTACAAGCATAATCTTATCATGCATGACAACTATTTGGAATAGTATGCTTTAGATGTTGATGTAAAACATGTTTATGAAACTTTATGTCATGCTAACCAAGTTGAGGAGTTGGATTCCTATGTGCATGGAAAACTTTTTTATCTTGGCAAGCTATGTTTTTCACAGGGTGAAAGTGTCAACATGATAAGGGAAGTACATTCTTCTCTTGTTGTTGGCCATTTTGGTATGGGAAAGACAATGGATAGATTGCAAAGAAAGCATGCTAAGTTTTGGAATGAGGATCTACATTACATTCAGCATGTTCATAACCAAGAAAATAAGTTCGTTGAACCAGTTCAATTTGTGCAACAAACTGTTCAAGAACAAGGGATAAAGAGCCAAGCCAAGTACACAGCGAGGCATGACAAGTTTCGTATTGGTCTCAAAGGAACCAATCCAAGAAAGGATGGATGGATTGATATTTTAAAGGTGGGGGAACTATACCCTCATCTACAGATTGACTAAAAGTAGTCTTTTGGAGGTCCAAAAGCTTCCCAATGGGGAGGTGTGATCAAGGGGATCAAATTGTGCTAAAACATCAAACTACTCAAAATAGCTTCAAATTGTACATGTGCATATACCTCGTTGTTACGAACCCAACGTAACTTGAATGAGATCAAACGGTTGTTGTATGAGTAAGATATCGTGTTCTTCTGATTTTGTCAAACAAACAAAATTTTGTTGATTGTGTAGTTTGTATAGTCCGTACAGTGTTGACATGGCAACTGACCGTACAAGTCGTACAACTATACGGGGACATGGAAGATGCGTTTTCATGCTAACTAGGAAGTTGATGGTTGACAGGTGGACAAATCATATTTTTACATGTGGCATATTTTTGGGCTAATGGTATGGTTCCACGTGGCCCAGTCATGGGCTGCCACGTGGCACCCCTTAGTTGGTTGTATTGGAAAAAGTTTTGGACTCCATAGGAGTCAAACTTGTGACCTCCGAGTGTGGGGAAGAGTCTTGGTAGGTCCAGGCTACCAGCCTGCCCAAGGTGGTTCTTACTACCTAAGGTTTGAATGTAATATTTGAATTGAAAACAACAGATAGTTGGTGGACTAAAGGGTTGGGGCCTAGCCTCAACCCCCAGTGCATTTGCATAGAACCATCCCATATATCCCCATTCAAAAGTTTGGCATACGATCTATTGTGGAGGTCTAGCCATGGTTCTACCACTCCGCCATATGACCCTTTCCCTTAACCTTTGTTTCTTACACCAAACGACTATGTCATAACCAGCGGGTGTGCAAACAGGTGGTCACATGCCAAGTACCACATGACCATACCCCAGACGCAGAGGGAGTTAGTCATTGGAGTGCACAACTATTATTTCAT
Source organism: Picea glauca (assembly GCA_000966675.3). NCBI lineage: Eukaryota > Viridiplantae > Streptophyta > Pinopsida > Pinales > Pinaceae > Picea > Picea glauca. Next base: position 458,101 of record JZKD02S2072352.1, on the reverse strand, counting down.
TGGCTAGATGGGTCCATATGACCGAGTTCTTCATTGATGGGGATGAACATAAATCAGTCTTACACACCATCAATGGCACTTCCACTTTCAAATGATCTATCTTCTCTACACACAGCACACCATTTAAAGCACACACCTAGTTGCCTTCCCCCAAGCAATCTCACCCACCAAGCTATCTATCCCTCGCCTACCCCATGGTGTGTTATCAATCGGTCTAACCCGAATACCGAGACTTATCAACTGTGAATGAATAACCCTAACCCCACGAACCATGCTGTGTGAACTGTACCTCACGCAAATGGTCCTACAATTTCGCCGAGTTTTTAGGATCTGTTGTGGGTGCTGGGTTTTGGAGTGGAAAACACATAGACATCGGGTTGGTCATTCACATGTGTGTTTTGGTGAGTAGGTACAACAAGATTGAAAGGGAAAACTTCCAGGAAGTGTAACTTCTTCACTTTTTGCCAAACCAGGTGTCGAAAAATCCCAGCTAGGGGTTTTTGGATGTTCTGAAGCCATTGAATCCATCTGTTTTGTATTATGAGCTCTATAAGAGAAATTTTTAATCATAATGAAAATGATCCAAGGGAATATGGACCACGATATGTATCCCAAGAGAGGGGTGAACTCCTTTATCATTTGTTGTGTTATTTGTTCATTGTTGATGGTTTTTATCAGTCTGATTTGTTGCTCCGGTTTAAGTAAAAGTCACTAAATTTATGTGTTAGTAAATTGATCCTATTACCCAAACACATGCCATTTTACACTTTCAATTTTAAGAGATAAGTCTTCTTCATTTTTAATATCTATTGGAGACATATTCATTCCATTTTCAGATCATCCTACTTCTTCAAAAACTAATTATAAGTGATCTTGAGAAAAAAATGGATATTTGACATCATGTGAATCATTAAAAGCAAACAACACTTCTTGATCCTGAAAATCATTAGTAATAAAATTTGGTACAGCAGACTTCTTTTCAAGAAGTGGATCACAGTCTTCTATAAAAATATCATTACTGAAAGCTTCAAGAAAATGCATGGAACATTCAATCTTCTTCTCATACACTTCACCATCTTTCTCTATATTTACAACTTCATCCAAAATCTTATTTGGGAGATTCTTACATACTCGAATATTATCCTCTATCTCCTGAGCATAAAAAATCATCTGTTGCAAGGTAACATACCTCCTCTTCATCAGAAGGAAAGTCATATCTGGATGAAAATATGTGGCATAACACAACATGGAAACAACTTCGAGGGTTGGATATCTTTGGGAATCCTATAATAGAAACTGAAAAATATCCTACTGAACATAAAGGCAGTTTCATCCTTATGCCTCTTCATAACATGAAAATTAGAAAGATGTTGATCCCATGACCTCCTCTCACCCCAAAACCTCAGAAAGACATCATTTACTTCCTCCCATGAACTGATTGATTCATGCTAAAAATTCCTAAACAATTCCTTGGTGTCTCCTTGTAGTGATAGGAAAAGGCTCTCATACAAACATCATCATGCTCAACTTCAAAAATTTCAATGAAATGCTCAAAAACTTGGACATGTTTTTCAGCTGTAAGGTTGACAAGTTCTCCATCAAATCTGGGAAGGTATTTATAATGATTCGTTGGATAATCATGAAGGACATGAGGAAATTGAAGTGGTATGTATCTATATTGGATCTTGGAGGGTTTAAAATTATGAAGAGAAGGTATGAAATCATCCTTGATCTCATGAGGATCACCAACTTTATCATTGATATCAAGTGATTCAGATGAAGGATCTTGGTTAATATTAGCTATGGAAGGAGGAAATACAAGATTAGTTCGCTGGTCTTTATTTGAATGCAGTAAGCAATGGAAAAATCCTTTAATACCTTCAAGAAAGGAAAATAGGTAATTATCTTGGAGAAAACTTGAACTTTGATACCTGGAACTTTGTCCCTTCACGTTTCATTCAACAAGGCTCATCCTCCAGCAAGGTATTTGAATTTGATTGAAGCATTATCGAAGTTTCGAGGTGAATGATAAAAAACCTCTTTTTGTTTGACCTATGTTCACCATCAGAAGTAAAATATGATCTCTTTCGACCTTAGCTCCCTGACAACAATGCCAAAATGTTACCACTCTATAATTTTTCTTGGTTGTGGACTAAAAACCCAAAGGTAACCACAAACCAACTTGCAGATTGGAAGCTAGCCCTTCCAATCCAGAGAGGGATCTATCTTCTATAACTCAATCAAGGACTGACTAGTTATCTAATAGGCACAATGGCTATATCTTATGTAGATGAATAGGTTTTAAAATAATTGTGGTGGAAGACCTAGGAGAAAGTAACCTTTGGGGATTGGAGGATAATATTTAATTATGTAATATATATATATATATATATATCTATATATATATATCTATATATATATATATATGAAACTATTTTGGGATTTTAATGTAAGATTCAATTTTTATTTATATAATTGTCGCAAGAATTAGATTAGTTTTTATGCCTTACAAAAATGAGCATTTATGTATATCGTTGGTTTAAGATGCATGCAGTTTTTAAAAAAGAGGATTGTGTATATCTCTGGTTAAAATTTCATGCACAATTATTTAAAAAACAATGTTGCATATATCGTTGGTTAAATTCTGTATGCAACTGATTTTTCAAGAATTGATTCACGAAGGTCACAGGTTTAAACCTGTATAGAGGTCTTATTTTGATCGCCTTTAAGGAACTAAATTTTACTGCAACTATTGATCGGGAATGTGTGACATGGTATTGTGTTTTGTAATGAGCTTATTCTTGTGTCATCCTTTCCTTTGTATTTTTATCTTTGTAGTATTGTTTTCTTCCTTAATAACTCCGAAATATTTCTCTACCAATAATTGCACCTCAACTAAGCTTATAAACCTTTACTTTTTTTCAAATTATAAACACCAATTTCGGTGCCATTCAAGATATTACTGAAGATATATGGAAATCAACCTATAGGAAAAAGAAAACAATGATAAACTTGTATGGTATTGCATGACTCTAAATGTTGCTAACAATGACGTTCCTTGGCGTGATTCTTAATAGGATCTGCAATGAAAAATTATTAAAACTACAATGTTCTTTTTACACTGACTATTAATAAACACAAAATTCCTTGATAATCGATAAAGTCTCAGAAGAAGTAAAACTTTATTATAGGGTGATCAAAATCAAAATCAAAAGTTGAATCAGTCATACCCGATATGTGAGATAGGGAATTAGAAGAAACACTTTTTAGACCTGTGAGGCCTTTGAT
>JZKD02S2072352.1:434668-454294 GCA_000966675.3 Picea glauca | reverse complement strand
TATGATGGAGATGTGGAAAAGAAGGGCACTACAAGAAGGAGTGTAGATCCAAAGTTGAGAAAAAGAAGGGATCTGAAGAATCTCCTTCTACAGAAGAAAATACCTCCAAGGAAGAAGGAGGAGATGTCTACTTGTCTTCTTCAAGAACACATGCAGATCATGAGGTATGTTTGGTTGACTCAGTTTCATCCTTTCATATGACTCCCCAGAGGGAGTGGTTCTTTGAATATCAAATGTATGATGGAGGTAATGTTTTCCTAAGTGATGAATCGACAACCAGAATCGTAGGTCGAGGAAATTTAAAGTTGAGGCTCATAGATTGAAGTATTATAACACTACCTGGTGTTTTTCACATCCCAAGAGTGGCCAAAAATTTTATTCTGTAAGAAAAATGGATGATGCAGGGGTAAAAAAATTATTTGAAAAGGAAACTTACAGGATGGTTCGAGGAGCAATGGTGTTGTTGAAGGGAGTTCAGTTTGGAAATATGTATAAGATTCAAGGAAGAACTATTATTGATGGGTGTAATGGTTCCATTGTTCCTGATATTGGAGTTGAAGAAGAAATAACTCCTACAGTCTCTGTAGAAAAGGTTATGTTGTGGAATCAAAGACTGGGGCATATTGGAGAGAAGGGTCTTTGCCTACTAAACAATAAAGATATGGTTGAAGGTATGTCCAACTGCTCTCTATATTTTTATTTCTTTGAACATTGTGTATATGGGAAGCATAATCGGGTAAGATTCCCTTCTGTTGCAACGAGGGAAGAAAGAATTGTATAGCTAGTTCATAATGATGTGTTTGGACCTATTTTGGTTGCATCATTGAGAAAATATGTGTATTGTGTCTCATTTATAGATGAATTCACAAGGAGTACTTGGATATATTTTCTCAGGAATAAATCTAAATTCTTTGACAGGTTTAAAGAGTTTCAAGATCTTGTTGAGAATCAAACAGAGAAAATAATTAAGGTGTTGAGGACAGATAATGGCGGAGAGTTCTATGGGAATGAATTTGAAGAATTCTATAATAAGTGTGGTATAGAAAGGAAGAATACTACTCCATATACACCTCAATAAAATGGAGTTGCAGAAAGGATTAACATGACAATGATGGAAAAATCAAGGTGCATGCGCAGTGGTATCGGGTTAGGGAAAGAATAATGGGTAGAGGCAATGGGTATTGCATGTTACCTCGTCAACTGATCACCCTCATTAGCGCATTATGAAAAGAATCCACAAGAGGTATGGAATGGAAAGAAACCTTATCTCGCAAATCTCAAGGTATTTGGCTGTGAGGCCTATGTTCATGTTGCATAGAAAAACATGAGTAAGCTAGATAACAAGGATGAAAAGTATCTTTAATGGGTATAAATATGGTCTCAAAGGTTATAATATTTGGAACCCATAAACTAACAAGGTTGTGTATAGACAAGATGTGGTATTTAAATAAATGAAGGATGTTGTTAAACAGGAAGTCCTACCAAGTAAGGAAGAACCAAAGAAAATAGAGTTTGATTTAAAGGATGATGAATAAAAATCTACAAAAGAACAAGAATCAGAAGAATAAGATCCTCATACTCTAGTATTGAGGAGATTAGTTTGAGAAACAAGGCTATAAAAAATGCATAATCCATCTTATTTTTGTTCAAATTTTTCTTTGTCTATTACTGATGATGATCCTAGAACTCTCAGGGAGGCAGTGGATTCAAATAATGGAAAGCTCTGGAAAAAGTCTATGGATGAAGAAATGGAATCCTTGGATAAGAATGAGGCTTGGGATCTAGTGGAACTGCCGACTGGAATAAATCCCATTGGCAAAAAATGGGTATTTAAAAAGAAGATGAATGCAGAAGGAAAAGTGGAGAAATACAAAGCTCGATTAGTAGAAAAGGGTTATTCCTAGGTTGAGGGAATTGATTTTGGTGAGATTTTTTCTCTTGCTACCAAGTTAACTTCTAAAACATTTTTGTTATCTATTGTTGTTGCATTTGATTTTGAAGTAGAAAAAATGGATGTGAAGACAAAATTCCTACATGGGGGTCTAGAAGAATAAATCTATATGAAGCATCTAGAAGGATTTGCTATCAAGAGAAATAAGGAGCTAGTATCCAAGCTGAGAGAGTCCATGTACGGGTTAAAACAATCACCAAGGATGTGGTATCAAAATTTTTATACTTATATGTTGCGACTTGGCTTCACAAGAAGCAAAAAGGATCATTGTGTGTATTTTAAATTAATTGGTGATGATTTGATTTATTTGGTCTTATATGTGGATGGCATGTTTCTTATAGGAAACAACAAGGAGATTATCCAGGATGTGAAAACTCATTTGTCCTCTAAACTTGACATGAAGGATCTCGGTGCTTCACACTTCATTTTGGGAATGGAAATTAAAAGAGATCAAAAAAAGAGGAAACTACGGTTAAATCGGAGAAAATATGTCAAGACAATATTGCAGAGGTTTAATATGCATGAATGTAAACCGATAAAGGTCCTTGTTCCTATTGGTGTAAAGTTAACTACAGATCAGTTTCCCAAGACACGAGAAGAGGAGAAGGACATGTATCATGATCCATATACGAGTGCAGTTGGTAGTTTGATGTATGCAATGGTTTGTACTAGACTAGACATTGCACATGTAGTGGGAGTTTTGAGTAGGTATATGTCAAAACCATGGAAGAAGCATTGGACATCACTAAAATGGTTTTCAGGTTTTTGTGTGGCACTGCTAGCTATGAATTGTGCTGCCAAGGAATACTAAGATTGGAAAGAGTGTTGAAAATACATGGATTTGTGGATGTAGACTGACCTGGAGATATGGATCGTAGGAGATCTACAAGTGGGCATGTGTTTAACCTATTTGGAGGATAAATTAGTTGGATGAGAAAAAGACAGGATGTAGTGGCTCTTTCAATTACAAAAGTCGAATACATGGAATCCACTCATGAAATTAAGGAATAATTATGGTTACATAGATTTTGTTCAAGTATTGGTTTGGTACACCAAGATTTAAGGATAGATTGTGACAGTTAGAGTGCAATTTTCCTCAAAAAAAACTCGACTTATCATTCAAAGACAAAGCATATTGATATTCAATATCCATTTGTGAGAGACATGGTTGAAGAAAAGAAAGTGATGCTAATGAAAGTGGACACTTTGAAGAATGTTGCAGATTAGTTAAAAAAATCTATGATAACTAAGAAGTTTTCTTAGTGTAGAGGATCCGTGGGAATTGTTTCCTTGGATTCTTGACTATGTAACTTTGTAACCCCCTATATGCAAAGAAAACGACATGTGGGAGAATGTTGGGTATGTGTTATATTCTTTGCACGACTAGCTATAGTGTCTGCTACATTGCATTGGGCACATAGGGGGGTGATATCCCCCATGTGCATGGATTCGACGGAAACGCCCTCGAGAAATTATTTTTTCTCGGAAAATGTGTCAAATTTTTTCCTCGTTTTTCATTTTGCATCGATTTTTGTTTCCATTGTTGGGAGGTTTTTCAGCACATGAATTTTGTTGATGGTTTTCTATTTTCAGTTATAGAATTAGGGTTTTTGACTAATCAAAGTCATTGGCTTAGGTTTTTGGATTCCATTGGATCCTATATGTATATTGTATTGTAAACAATGTATTGCTATGAATGAATATATAATATATTGGTTTTCCCGGTTTGGGTTTCTAGGGGAAAAATATATGTGTAATGTATGTAATTTTCGTTGCATATTTTATATTCTTTTATTGAAAATCTGTTTTCAGTAAAATATTGTACAAGGTTACAATCTACAAATGTGAAAATAAATAACATGTAGCTCAAGGACCAAAAAAAATAAAATATGACTTGCAAGTCAAGCACCAAACACCACTCCTACTAGACGTCATAATCTAGTGTACTAAAAAAATACAATTGGAAGATCAAGGTAACTCAGAAATAAAAAAAATTAAAGATGAACTAGCCCAACATCGACAAAACAAGAAAGTGTCATAAAAAAAATGTAAACATCCCAAGGATGTGTTTTACAAAGAATTATTAGGAAAGGACCAGGAAATATGTTTCCTAAAAGGCCACAGTAAAAAATTACTTTTACAGATTAAGAAGACAAAGGTTACAAAGTAGTATAGTAAGATATTATAAGAATAAAGGGAATATCTTAAGAAGGAATTAAAGAAGAAACTAACAAAAAAAAAGGAAGATGATTCTCTCTTAAGGAACCTTAATCACAGGTTGTTTGAACAAATCAAAGGGATAAAAGAGGATAAAGTAGAGAATTGAGACATGAAAAAAGTGGACAAATCAAGAAATGGATAACTTTCATATCTAAGGAATCACAATTAAAACCTACTTACACAAATTAGAAAGCTTAAGAATGATAAGAAGCTGTTGGAAATAAATTTAGAACAATTTGTCAAGAAGTAAGCATCCAAATCCCTCGGATGTAAAAATCCAAGTAGTAGAGAAAGGAACAAATACGTATTCAATCAACATCACAACTCAAGAAGGTGCAAGTCCAGTTGAAGTAAGGACAACTTCGGATTTCAAAGTACAATCGATGGAGATTCTAAGTGTACTTACTAATAGAAATTCAACAATTAACAAAGGAACACTAGTGCATGAAGAAGATATAATACCAAAAGTAGACTAATAAAACACTACAAGCATAATAAGGGAAAGTTATGCTACAAGGACACCTTATCAACATCCTAAACACAAAATAAGGTAATTAACAAGTTATCTTATCAACATCACTTAGAAGGGAAAAAAATTGGCCTATTTTCTGAAGAATATTGATGTCAGTACAATTGAGTCTCACAATAACAATTTATCTTGGAAATCCTATAAGCAAATTATTCCACAAACAATTAGTTTACAATGATTTTATAGTTAAAAAAAATTGCATAGCGCTTACAAGTTCGTATCATCTTGTATCATCAACAATGATAGCATCAATAACTGAGAACCATGTGAAGGCATTACAAGACAAAGATAGACATAAGTACTTTAAATAAATATGCTTTGAGGAAAAAACATTTCTAAAGGGGAGGCAATGTAATGAATATTAGTATCTATAAATTTAAATATAATTAATTAATAATGAAAAGACACATTATAATGAAGATACACCCTAATTAAAGGACATGTATATTAGTGAAAATGCACCCCCTTTTAGGTATATATATGGGTCTCTCATTTGTAATCTTATCATATTCAATCTCTCATATATTGTCATTCAATATATTATTTTATCCAGATGGATTTCTTTATTTTATTCCAAATATTATTTGTATTCCATGTATGAACTAGCTTGGTTTTTCATAGATGAAGAACCTAGTGCTACCATTGAAACTACGAATATCCAACCAAAAGAGTCGGAGGAGCCTAGGGAGGGGGAGTGCCTCTTCCCTTCATAGATACGGGTGAAGGGGGCCCCACTATATTTAACTTTTGGCAACGATAGCCAAAATAAATTGATATTAACTGAGGTCATAAACATATTGAATTCATTGACAATTCCACACCCCCAACAGAAGACCATTGGTTGGTTGAGTTAGGGACAAGACCTGTGCGTCAATCAGAAATGTTTCCTATACGATGTCATCAAGCCCTTCAAAGATGAGGCACTATGTGATGTTAGCCCACTTGAGGTTTGCGATTTTCTTGTAGGACGACCCTATATGTGGAAATTTCATGTTTTTTATGAGTCCAAAAATTATATTATAATTTTTACTTTGGAAGGACAACTCTAAACGGTACAAGAGGTAGTCCCAACTATTGCAGTTTTCTTAATATCGACAAAGCAATGATGAAAGGTAATATCTCATACTGGAAAAATTGTCCTCTTCATGGTTCTATTTGAATATGAATGGAAGGTCACTATGAACACCACTTCCTCAACATAGGACCTCTCTACACAACAAAAGCAAGTGTACAAGATTGTAGAGGAATACAATGATATCTTCACTTCACTTGTCGGGGTGCTGCTACACTATCAAGTCAAACATTCAATTGAATTGATACCTGGTGCCTATTTACCTAATGGCCTCAAGGGAAATAAAAATTCAAATTCATGAGCTCATCCAAAAGGGCCACCTTCAACCAAACTCCTTTCCTTGTGGGAGACCAATTATATTGGTGCAGAAGAAGGATGGAACATGGTTACACTGTATTGATTAGAAATCCATAAAAAATATCACTTTTAAGAATCTATACATGATCCCTATGATTTATGATCTTCTTGATCAACTTAAGGGTGTTAATGTTTTCAGTAATATTCATTTTAATTTAGTCCACCACCAGGTCCCAATTGAACAAATTGTTGTGTGGGAGACATTCTTCAAGTCTAAACAAGGCATTTTTGAGTGGTTGGCCATACCTTTTGGCTTGACTAATGATTCAACGACATTCATGAGGATGATGGATGACATATTGTTGTCATTCACAAACTCTTTTGTGGTAGTATATTTGGATGACATCCTCATCTTTAGTGAAAATTGGACATAAAATTTGCAATATATTCAATAGATCCTAAAAACTCTGTGGAAACATAAGCTATATTCCAATATGGAGAAATTTTAATTTGGCATGTAGAGAATTCAATATATAGGATACATTGTGGATGAACATGGGGTTCATGTAGATGCATCCAATATCCAATTCATTTGTGATTTTCTAGCCTAAACAACTCTAACATAGCTTTGTAGCTTGTTGGGCCTTGCCAACTTCTACCATAGGTTTTTGTTGGGGTTATCTCATATCACTTGGCCCTTAATCCAAGTGACCAAGGGTGGAGCTAAATCCACATTTTATTGGTATAATTCATAGCATAAAGCACTCAAGGATCTAAAACATTGTCTCTTCTCAGTACCAACGCTCACTCTAGTAGACCTATAACAACAATTTGAGATTCAGACAGATTCCTTCTACTATTCTATTAGGGAAATATTCACTCAGTTTGGTCAATCATTTTCTTTTCACAATGAAACACTCTTTGATAATATTCGTAGGTATGCCACCTATGACAAGGGGATGTACTACATTATATAGGAATACCAATAGTATAAGCATTATATTATGGGAAAGGAAATGATCATCCAAACTAATCAGAATCCTATGCAATCCCTGAAAACATAATAAAAGTTACATAATGACCACCATCATAAGTGGTATGTGTACTTGCAACAATTCCACTTGAACATTAAGTATGAGAAAGTAAGCACAAACCATATTGTATCCTACCTCAATTGGTCCTCGGTTGTGGCACTAACCATTATATCTAATGCTTAATCACATGAGACCTCTAGGTGGCCCCAATTGTATGATAATGACACTAAATTTGTTGTTACATGTCATACATTGGGAACGAGTAAAAATGTTCCATAATTTCACCTCTAGGATGATTTTTTGTGCTATGTGGGCCATATTTTTGTTCCTTCAAGAAAGTATGCAAATATAATATGGGAGTAACATTGTAGTTGGGTGGAAAGGCACTTCAGTGTAGAGAATATTGAAACAACACTTCAAAAGTATTTCTATTGGCCAAAACTCCAACAATACGTTAACATGTATATCAAATTGTGCACTACTTGTTCCATTGTTAAACCTAGCATTAAGAAGCAGGGTCTTTACACTTTTCTTCCTACCCTAGACAATCCTCGGTAGTTAGTCTGCATGGATTACATGTCATGTTGGCCCTCCACCAAATGTGGTAAATATTGTGTATTTTTGGTTTTCAATTGGTTCTCTAAGACAACATTTTTTGTAACATCCAAACTTTCACTAACCACATTTTCATGACACTAATTATTATTTGAGGACACTTGCATGCAAGTGATCTGGATAGACATGGTACATTATGATTTTTGTTTTTGGTTTATGATTTTATTCTATGATTGAGTATTGAAATTTGATATGTTATTATTATTGATGTATAGCATTGGCATGTACTGTGGTGAGGTTTTATGAGTGTGAAGAAAATGTGACATGATGACGATGTTGATGGCATCGAAAGACTTCCTTGGACTCCAGATTGAGTCAGGGAGTGGGTTGTTGAATTTGATTAGGAGTACATGTTTTATTTAATCTTTTGTTATGATGATGATTTAGTGATGGATTTCATGTATATGATTTATTAATATTATCTTTTCAATGGATGCAGGCATGGTGATGCTTTCTAATCCGAGTCACATATGGATTAAAGGGGTAATACACAGATATCAGATAGATGAGGGAGAGGTGTGGTAGCATCCCTGTCACAACCTACTAGCTCGCCCGCCATGAAATGAAGTAAAGGTTAACAAATACCTCATTGTTGAGAGGTTCACGATGTCATGAGGGTAGACTAAGAAAATCTCTCATGAGGATTTCTGAGCGGTGCACAATAAGAAGGATTCCTTATTCGTAAGTAGTCCCTTAGTCTCACACAAGGTAGACAAGTGGAGTATTGAATCCAAGCATCAAAAGACTTCCAAACTAATTCAAATGTTGCGTGGAACCCTTGCAATACGTACGTGCATCTTGAAGGTCACATCACATGAATAATTTAGTGAGTTATTCAAAATAAGAAGATCTTAGAGAATAAAACAATTACTTAGAAATGATAGAAAATAGAATATGAATTTATATGTCTTGAGAATTATTGTAATAGAGTTGATTTTTTGGAGGATTTCGCCTCGAAGACGCATGTGACCTTTGATTTCTATCAATAAAGAATTATTGTACTACAACTAGAAAATGTTGCCAAGGTGCTAGGGTTAGGGTTACTGCTACTCTGGTACACTTGGCCACCCTTGCAGGGGCTCAATGACGCCAAGCGAGGGAGGTCCACAAGGCTCCTCCTACAGTGATGTGGTGTCGCATGGAAACAAAGGAGGGAGTTCTAGGTGCCCAACATTCGAGCATCCACCGAATCTTCACTCACAGCTACTATTCGAGGGAACCTTCAAGGAGAAAGAGATGGATATCGATTCATGGAAAACACCGACATCAACAAGTGCATCACGACCATGGATACTTGGTAAAAGCATTCCTAGGGCACCACAAGCCCGGAAATATATCATAAGCACACGCAGGATCAAGGAACAGAAGAAATTCATGAGAGACTATGCCTTAGTGAGAAACATTTTAGGGCTTTGGCCCTCCGAACGTGAACTAGTAAAATGGATACATCAATGGTGGAAGCCCAAAGGACACTATGACCTACAACTGGGCTCCAAGGGATTCTTTACCATGATCCTGCATAACTTAGAGGACAGAAATTGCATTTTTGATGGAGGGTCATATTTCCTCAACTCGGTGGGGCTCTTATTAAGGTTTTGGATTGAGAAATTCATCCCTCAAACAGAGGACTTTACGCATGCCCAGTATGAATAAGGCTATAATCCCTACCGCAGGATTTCTGGATGGAAGAGGTATTGGCCGGCATTGGCAACACCATTGGAGTGTATGTCAAATCCTTGGAGGCAACGAAACAAAAAATATACACCTCTTATACGTGCATTTTCATTTACCTGAACATCGTGAAGCCGCTCCCAAGATCTATTTCCCTAGAATATCATGAAGAAGACTGGCTGCAAACCATTGACTATGAACACATTTCTTTCATATGCAGAAAATGTCATGAGCATGGGCACCTCTTTAGGGATTGTCCCCTCAATGCAACAAGCAAAGATGGTAACCCAGAAGTAAAAAAAAACAAATATGGATTTATCGAGGTGCCTGGAAGGCACAAACAAGGAGGATGAAGATTGGTGGTGTAGGCAAACAGAGATCCGACCTCAATAAACCAATATGAGATTCTACAATAACAATCAGATAACTTAGACGCCTCATAGTCTCCGTCTACAGAGAAAGCACCTCAAAAAATAAATAAATGGAAAGCAGAGGAAGCCCAAGATCCGAACCTACCCACTTCCCCACCTAGATCCAACACTAATTAGAAATTGAAGATGGAGATGCAGAAATGTATTTAGATGAGAAAGAATTGGCAAGCGTTGACCTGGAGCACCTAGAACAAACTTATCGGCACCAGAAAATCTATACCATATCCCCAGAACAGATGAGAAAATTCCACAAGGTATTCCTAAACTCCTCAGCAATATCCACCATCAGATCCATGTGGGATTGGGAATACAAGGAAATATGCAAAAAGAACAACGCAAATCCCAGAAAGACGAAAATAAAAGGGGACAAAAATCAACCAGCAAGCTCATCCAAGAGATAGGGAAATTCATGGTTAACTCAAGTCATATCCTTCTCATCTCAGATAACTTTCCCCCCTTTCCCTACCCATCCTCATCATGAATATTATCTCTTGGAATATAAGACGACTCAACGGTCGTAGTAAGAAAAAGATACTACAGGATATGATCATAGAAGAGAAACCAGATATAATGATGCTCCAAGAAATAAAAATGTGCCACTAAAGATATGGAAAATCTCCTCCCCTACTGCTAGAAGCAATGGAAAGGGATCTACATAGTGGCGATGAGCACAGTCGGGGGTCTGGCTCTACTTTGGAACCCAAACTCAGTCACTTTGGGAAAAAAAATCACAACTAAATGGTCCATCTCGGCAGCCTACCCACTCATTGGCTCCAACAAACCCAACTACCTAACAAACGTCTATGGAACAACCATTTCGAGGGATAATAAATCCTTCCTAAGGAATATGGAGTACCTGGCTACCCTAACCGAGGGGAACAAATGGATATTGGGAGGATATTTCAATATGATCTACAATATGGATGAGAAGAGAGGGGGAACACGTCATCTTGAAGGAGAGTCTGGGGATTTTCAAAACCTCATAGACAAGTCAAACCTCATCGACACAGAAACCTCAAATGGAATCTTCACCTAGACAAATCGAAGAACCAGATCCCATCAAATAGCTTGTAGGCAGGGCCAATTTCTTCTCTCGGACTCCCTCATGCTGGAAGGCACAACTATGGAAATGTGCATTCTCGACGTCCATGGGTTGGACCACTAGCCTATCCAACTATGGCTGGACATTCCTGCCACCCCAGGCCCAAAACCCTTCAGGGTGGAATAGTTCTGGTTTACTCACCCAAAATTTCAACAAAAAGTCCACACCTTTTGGAGGGAGGTAGCGGTACCTTACAGTTCCAAGATGTATAGATTCCAGAAGAAACTTAAAAACTTCAAGTAGAGGCTCAAGACATGGAAGAAACACACCTTCAGAAACATCTTCGAAGCCCAAAAGAAACTAACGAACCAAATGGGCATTGTTCAAATTCAAATCCGTGAGCAGGGGATTTTTGAGGACCTCAAAGCTCAAGAAGCAACAATAAGCCAAAAGCTTGAGGAAATAAAATCCCAAGAATAGATCCTGTGGTCACAAAAGTCATGCACCCAATGGCTCAATGAGGGTGACAGAAACACCAAGTTATTCCACAAGTCCACCATTCAAAGAAGACATACCAATCACATCACTCACTTAATCTCAGACAATGGGAAAATCATCCACTCCCATGAGGATCTGGAGGAGGAGTTGCTCACCTATTACCAAAACTTCTTGATGGAACCTCAAAAGGATAGATCTAAAGCCATCACCAAGGTCATGCATCACATACCCACTTTAATCATAGAAGAACATAATGTCTCCCTACTACGTCCCATCACGCTTGAGGAAGTAGATCAGGTGCTCCAGGATAGCCCAACAAGTAAAGCCTCGGGACCAGATGGATTTACCTCCAACTTCTTCCACCATTGCTGGAAAATGATCAGAGAGGAGGTTTGGGAGATCATCGAGGAATCTCGAGTCTCAGGTCAGGTTCTCCTCACGCTTAACGCAATGTTCCTCACCCTGATCCCCAAACAAGATCTCATCAACCATCCCAATCAATTCATACCAATCTCTCTTTACAATGTCATTTACAAGATTTTAACTAAGGTTATAGAAAGAAGACTCAAGCCTATCCTCCCCCTCATCATTTCACCTGAGAAATCAGGGTACATGGAAAGAAAAAAAATCCTAGATAGCATCATCTTAGTGCATGAAGTGATCTAATCCTTGGAAAAGACCCGTAATAAAAGTATTCTCTTAAAATTGGATCTCTCTAAAGATTTTGAAAAGATAAGCTGGGACTATATGCGCTCGATGCTCCTAGACTTTGGTTTTGACCCCTCTTGGATATA
Source organism: Picea glauca (assembly GCA_000966675.3). NCBI lineage: Eukaryota > Viridiplantae > Streptophyta > Pinopsida > Pinales > Pinaceae > Picea > Picea glauca. The sequence continues at coordinate 442,140 of JZKD02S2072352.1, read as the reverse complement.
TTGGATCATGAATCTCACCTCTTCTACCTTCTTCTCAATCCTCATCAAAAGAGTCCCTTCTCATCCTTTCTCCCCCACTATAGGAGTCATGAAAGGAGATCCTTTGTCCCCGTTTCTTTTCATTATAATGGCAGAAGGTCTGAGTCGATCTATCCAGGCCACTATAGAAAACAAATCTCTGGCAAGACTTTCTTTGCATGGCATCAATTCTTGGGTCTCTCACAGCCAATTTGTCGATGATACTCTGATGATGGGATCCCCCACAGTCATGGAGACCCACTCCTTCCTTTCCATCCTTCAAACTTTATGTGACACTTTAGAAATGGACATTAATAAGGACAAGTCCAGGATCTTGTTTTTCAACACCCTGGTTCTGATTCAACGCCACGACTTCTAAATATTGGGTTTCGCTCGAAGCTCCCTTCTATCCAAGTACCTAGGAATCCCCCTGTTATACAATGCCCTACAGAACAGTTCATGGGAAAAAATACTCACTTCCTTCTCGAAAAGACTCTCCTCTTGGACCTAGTGTGCTCTCAATCTCCACAATCGCCTCATACTCTTTAAGTCTGTGTTGCAAGCCTTTCCAGTTTATACCTTATCATCCCTAGTCGCCCCAAATTTCGTCCTTAGTGCCATCAAAACCTTCCAAAGAAAATTTCTCTAGAAAGGGCTCAAAACAGGGAAAAATTTGGCGTTTATCAGCTGGGAAAATCTCTGCAGACCCAAGGCTCAAGGGGGTCTGGGAATAAGGGACCCTTCAACCATGAAAAAAATTATGAGTGTTAAGATCTGGTGGAGATGGTTGAAAATTCCTCAAGACCTCTGGGCCAAGCTATGGAGAAGAAATTACACTCCTAACATAGTGGAAAGAAAGCTCATCATATGGAATGGAGACACCCCAGGCTCCCTAATCTAGACAACGACCAAGCAAAATCGACACCCTGTAATCAATCACACCTTTTGGGAAATCCGAAATGATCAAACATCCTTCTTTTGGAAGGATTCGTGGCAACAATTACCTATTTTGGCACAAGAGGCCTGGGATGACACCTTCAGCACCCGAGCTACTCAGGTGGGACTGACAAAACTGACAGACTACTGGATGGACAATCTAGCGGAAACCACATGGAGATGCTAGAAATCTACGGGAGAGGACCTACATATCGATGAACAGGTGGATCTTCAGCCTTGTTACAACCTAATCAGTGCTTGAAAATTCCTCATTCTTCCAAGCAAGGACATCCTTATATGGGGACATTCACTAAGGGGCACCTTCAACATCCAAGAAGCCTACGTCGTCAATACTTATTCTGATCTCTTTCCCCTAAGGAAATCTTGGAACAAAATATAGTCCCTAAAGAATTTTCCAAAAATCAACTTCTTCCTATGGTTGGTCACGCATCAAAGCATTCTTACTTGGTAGAAACTTACCAAAAGGGGGTTCACTAGCCCGTCCATTTTCCCTCTGTGTAGGGAGGAGGCAGAAACAATAAATCATCTCCTTAACATCTTCCATTTCACCACCCAAGTTTGGGATGAATGTTTGTCAATCATGTGCACTACGGATCAAAAGAGGGATAGCATCAACACCACCATCGAAGAATGCAGAGAAGTGGCTTTCCAGTCACCCATTCTCAACCATATATGGAAATTTCTCCCAAGTTTTATCCTATTTAAAAGATGGAAGGAAATGAATAGAAGGATCTTCATAAACATCCAACTCCCCTGGCAACACTGTTGGACTCAAAGCTACCACAACGTTTTAGAAACAATTAGACTACAACAATCGACTAAATCAGACCTAAAGTGCCCAATTCAAGAACAAAGCATCTTGAGGTATTGGAAATTCAACCCAATTCAGAGCCCACCTCTTTCTCCTCAGAATCAATCCATCAGGGACAACCCTACTCATTGGTCCCCCCCTCCAGATGGTTTTATCAAATTCAATTTCGATGGAGCCTCCAAAGGCAACCCCGGGGCAGCTGGCTTTGGAGTTGTCTTCCGAATCCACCAGGGAAACATTCTTCTCGTCATCGAGGATAGCTTAGGCCACACAAAAAATAATGTTTCAAAACTATGGGGGCTCACCAGAGGCTTGCAATTGGACATTGAGCACAACTTCACCAAGATAATAGTGGAAGGAGACTCACAAATCATTCTCAATATCTTTCGAAAAATCCTGAATGGCGCTGACCCAGAGAGAATCTCTCCATCCTGACGACTTTCTCATGGTTTAAGGACAATTGAAAATCTTATTCGACCCAATCAGGCCTTCATCCCCTCTCATGTAAGGAGAAAGGTGAATCAGATTGTTGACGAACTGGCCAATATTAGAATGAACTAGGAGGGAATAGTTCTACTCCACCAAGCCTCCATCCACCCGACACACCCCATCCTTAAACAATGCAAGGATAAGAATCAAGCCATTGAGAAATCCCCGAATGGGGTGCTAGTGCAAGACACATGTCACCAGGAGAGGATGTGAGGCGACCAACATGGTGATGGACATGTGACAGGAGTGTGTCACACCCTCCCGCCACCCTCATGCATTTAAGCCAAACTTGCGCTAGACAAAGCGCCATTACTCTCAGTGCGCCTGGCCTCAGATTTTTGTCCTGTCGATGGCTCAGAGCCATGAACTAGACTTTACTCACCTCATGCACACTTTCCTCTTTCATTATTCTTGGAACCATGATTTCCACTAGGTGCATTCGCAGTTGTTCTCTTCCAAGGCCGAGACCTCCTATGACTTACACTCCTCCCAGTTTCTCCTTCACTACCTGTTCTTCCTTTCGACACTTGCAAATCCCCTCAGTGTCCCATGCATGTCGAGACAAAGGGGGAAATCCAAGCACAGCTCGGGTTGGAATCCCAGCCAACCATGCATGGTTCTCCGACCCTCGCCTACACCATCTCCTAGCTCGTCACCTTCTTCACCTTCCTCGCCCTCTTCTCAGTTGCAATCTGGTCAAAGCCTTAACAACCTCTTGCCCCTCTCATCGCCCTTCACAAGATGGCTAGAGTGGTTCACCATCTTAGGAAATTCCCTGGGTTTCAACCCAAGACCCTTATCTGATTTGGCTTCCACCCCACTGCCACTTCCTGTAGTCCCACCCAACTCATTGATGAGCACACCAGTCTAGCCAGAGATCTCAACCAACCACCCTTACCTTGGACCACAACAAGAAATCCTTGGACCTCAACCAGGGCCTCACTCCTTCGTAGACTCAGTACCAGACTCACAATTGCAAAAAAAACTAGCAATTCTGTAAGGACTGGTCTTTGAATTATGGCAAGGCCTGGATGACCCACAGTTCTGGATGGAAATCTTGGACGACAAGACTTCCACGCTCCTGCAATTTCTTTCAACTCTTCACGGGGAAATCCACTCAACAAAAGGAGACAACGACGTCACAGGGGGTGGAGACGAAGACAACACAAGTGTTGGAGGTGAAGACAACACAGGGGTTGGAGGCGACGTCGACACAGACACTGCCATGCATGAGTCGATGGAGGAGGGAGGGACACTGGTTGAGGAGGAAGCAACATCAGTCGTGGACCCAACAACCAACTCCACCTACTTGGAAGCATGGCCACGCTACAATCCCACCACATGATGTGCAAAGTGTTTGGATTTCCTTTTTTCTTATAGGGTCTATGGTCATATTTTGTATTTGGTTTTTACATCAGGATTAGTTGACAGGTCGATTCGGTCTCCCACAGGGGACTAGAATTTTTATGTATAAGTCTTTGTAATTTTTAATACTAGTACCTTAAGACAATGGGATTTATTTTAATCGGCTGGCTAAACTGGTTTCCCTCCAGGGCAGTTCAGTTCCTACAGTCTGGAACACATGGGGATACTGTAATTTTTATTTTTTGAATGTTTTTATACAAATATTACTTACAATATATATGTGTGTGTGTGTGTGTGTGTGTGTGTGTGAATTTATATAATTTTATTTTAATTTATGAAAAGGAACATAGTAAAAATTAAATTCTAAAATGGTTATTTGTAAATAAATTTTTATTAAAGAGGCATAATGATGCAGGAGCATCCGCACCTCGTCACGCGAGGCTGCATTTAGAGAAAGGAAAAGACTGCAGGGTGATGCCAGCATCACAGTTTTGACCATTTTGATGAGTGCCGCCGTTTACATAAAAGCCTCCATATTTAGGCGTACTCGTATACTGAAATAGACCGCGAGCAGATAAGCTCTCGTCCTTGTACAGCAAAAGGCACTTATTAGATTTAATGCAGAGAGAGTAGATTTAGTGCTCGTAGATAAGACCATTAAGTCTAGATTTGACAATTTAGCTTTTGAGGGGGAAAATAGGATATAGACACCCTCCTTTGTATTATTGTAGAGTCAGTATCAGCATTAGTATTGGGGAGAAGGAAGGAGAACAAACAGCGAGTTGGTGGAGAATCCCCATGTACAGATATTGAATTAATAGAGGAATTTGATTCAATTTCATGGCTGTGATTATTCTCTGTATACTGTTAACCTTATGCTGTTGTATGCTTGCTTCTTGTTATGCTTTCATTATTTATGTTGCATATGTGATCTCATGGCAGATTAGAAATCTGGGGGAAAGGAGAGAATGAGTTTCTCTTATCCCACTGATTGAACCCGGAGATTCCTGTATAGAGTGCAGTTGAATTCTTCCTCATAGAGTGCGTAGAGGAGGTTCAGTAGGAGAACTCTTACTCTCACCCACCAGGAGTGACTAAGTTGAATCCTATTCCATGGACGTGATTTTCCTTTGGGTATTGTTGGGATTATGCCTTTTTATCTTTGCTTCTGGTTATATCCTTCTTTCGTATGCTATGTACGTGATTATGTGGAAGAATTAGAAGTTGAGTGCTTGAGAGAATGAGTTCCATTGTTTCTCTGCTTAAGCCAAGAGACTCCTGCATCGAGTGCAGTTGAATACCTCTGCATAGAGTGCGTCGAGGAGGCTAAGTAGTTGAACTTTGGTTCTCTTTAACTTAGATTCGTTTTGAGTTATTCGAACCATGCAGGTGAGTGCAGGTCGAGGTGGAGCCTCAGAAGCAAGTCTGAGAACAGAGAGGCTGGAGTCCTGTGACGGGGATAGTGCAGAGTCCGGAAGGACTTCAACCCTGGAAAGCGTTGAAGGTCGAGCACAGGGAGTGTGTTCGAGAAATCTCTGAAAGGGTCTGAGTTGGTAAAAGCCCTGGAGGGATAGCACCTTAGTTTCCACTTGCGTTGGACAAAGGTGGGGAACGGAGAAACTCTTCAAGAGGAAGAGAATCGACGACTTGAATCGTCGTGGAGAATCACTAAGATCGCGACCTGACCCGTAGGTCAGATGCATCGGGAGTTCGCGACGAGAGATTCTTGTTTCTCATAGGGTGAGGTCACAAGGAGACGAAACGCGACATACCGGAACGTTTGCGTGATGTACGTCAGGATTTAATGATGTGACAAGTGATCTCGGGGATATCGGATCTCAGGGTTTGGAGGCCTCAAAGTCTGACCCTGGAAGTGACGAGTGGGTGGGGTCACGAGATTCCGAGTCATCGACATCTCGGCACTTCGGGTCTCGGGGTTAGAGCATTCGGTGGCATAGAATCACGAGTCGCGATAGCGCGAGGAACCGATATGCCGAGACATGGTCAACGTTGACCAGAAGTTTTAGGTCTCGGAAACCGAGAGGCAAATTTCCTGTCGCGAAATTCCTGAAGACGCGAAAACCGATCCTTCGTTAGATTAAGAAGCGAGGATCGCCGGAAGTAACTTTGGGTAGGGAATTCCCGAGGGATTTGGAAGAGCGTCGACTCTTCGGGCCATGGAGAAAGACGAGATCCTGGTGGAGCGACTGTGCCGTCGAGGGGTAGGGGTTGCGTCAGAGTGGTATCAGAGCCTGGAACTTGTCTGGGTGTCCAAGCGAAAGGAGGAAAGAGGAACACTCTGATACACACGACTTGCGTCAGAGTGGTATCAGAGCAGGAACACCTTTGTTTCTGAACAGAGATAAAAGAGATATAATGCCGCCCAGGAGAGAAAGGCAGTCTCCTGATCATGAGGACAGGGACGCGCGAAGAAGAGGTAGGCAAGCAGGAAATCCAGCAGGGAATCCAGAGATGGAGCGACAAATACGAGATCTCAGGGAGAGACTCGAAGATATGGAGACCACCCAGAGGCGTGGAGCTGGTACAGCAGAGTTCAGCGATCCTGAGGTTGAAGAGGAAGCTGGAAATGACCAAGAAGAGGTCACCGCAGAAGATGCCTCGACAGAGAGGTTGATCAAAGCCATTTCAAGGATGAGCTCGAAGACAAAAATGGACATTCCCGGCTATGAGGGAAGTCTAAATGTTGAGGAGTTGCTGGATTGGATCCGAGCACTCGACACCTACTTCGATTATGAGGATATCGAAGAAGACAAGAAGGTAAGGCATGCCGTCACGAAGCTGAAGGGACATGCAGCCTTATGGTGGGATGAGCTGCAGGTAGACAGGCATTCCAAAGGCAAGCAGAAGATCAAAAGCTGGGATCGGATGATCGCCAAGATGAAGGCGAAGTTGATTCCGAGGGACTACCAGATCACTCTGCTCAGGCGCATGCAGAACCTGAGACAGAAGTTGATGACGGTGAAGGAGTACACCGAGGAATTCTACAGGCTCAATATTCGAGCTGGTCATCGGGAAAGTGATGACGAAAAGGTGGAAAGGTTTCTGAATCGTCTTAGGTATGACATTCAGGATGAGTTGAGCATGCTGACCATCCGCACAATTGAGGATGCGTATCAGATGGCTCTGAAAGTCGAAGAGAAATTGAGCTGCAAGCAGGGACAGCGAGGGCGAGGCAGGAGCCAGCCTAGAGGCAAGGCGGTTGCCCAGAAAGAAATTCAAAAGCCCAAGGAGGATTGGAAGAGACCTCAGGGAAAAGCTGAGAGAGGTGGAACCTCACACCAGAGGCAGCAAAATGCTGAGCCGAGGAGACAACAAGATGATCAGGAGGGAGGATACACTGATGCAAATACATTTCCTCGTACCCGAGGTAGAGGAAGAGGCAGAGGAGGAGTTATCACATGTTTCACGTGTGGTAAAGACGGTCATAAAGCCGTGGACTGTCCAGAGAGGAAGATGGACGGAGGTAAAGATCACATCGCTGAGGCACAGCAGAGGAGTGATGTTGAGGGCGAAGATGCGGACAACGGAAGATCGCTTGGGATGCATAAGATTCTTTTGACACCTGAGGAAGAGGTGGACAGCTCAGTGCAAAGGAGCAGACTGTTCAGGACGGCTTGCACCGCCAAGAATCGAAAGTGCAAAGTCATCATTTACAGCGGGAGCACTGATAATCTCATTGCAGCGGAGATGGTGGAAAAGCTGGAGCTGGAAACAACTAAGCACCCGAGTCCATATAAGGTCTCGTGGTTACAAAAAGGACACCGGGTAAGTGTCACTAAATAGTGCTTAGTTAAATTTAAAATTGGGAATT
>JZKD02S2072352.1:409876-431081 GCA_000966675.3 Picea glauca | reverse complement strand
AGTTGAATACCTCCGCATAGAGTGCGTCGAGGAGGCTAAGCAGTTGAACTTTGGTTCTCTTTAACTCAGAGTCGTTTTGAGTTATTCGAACCGTGCAGGTGAGTGCAGGTCGGGGTGGAGCCTTAGAAGCAAGTTTGAGAACAGAGAGGCTGGAGTCCTGTGACGGGGACAGTGCAAAGTCCGGAAGGAATTCAACCCTGGAAAGCGTTGAAGGTCGAGCACAGGGAGTGTGTTCGAGAAATCTCTGAAAGGGTCTGAGTTGGTAAAAGCCCTGGAGGGATAGCACCTTAGTTTCCACTTGCGTTGGACAAAGGTGGGGAACGGAGAAACTCTTCAAGAGGAAGAGAATCGACGACTTGAATCGTCGTGGAGAATCACTAAGATCGTGACCTGACCCGTAGGTCAGATGCATCGGGAGTTCGTGACGGAAGATTCTTGTTTCTCATAGGGTGAGGTCACAAGGAGGCGAAACGCGACGTCCCGGAACATTTGCGTGATGTACGTCGAGATTTAATGATGTGACAAGTGATCTCGGGATATCGGATCTCGGGGTTTGGAGGCCTCAAAGTCTGACCCCAGAAGTGACGAGTGGGCGGGGTCGCAAGATTCCGAGTCATCGACATCTCGGCACTTCGGGTCTCGGGGTTAAAGCATTCGGTGGCATAGAATCACGAGTCGCGGTAGCGCGAGGAACCGATATACCGAGACAGGGTCAACGTTGACCGGAAGTTTCGGGTCTCGGAAACCGAGAGGCAAATTTCCTGTCGCGGAATTCGCGAAGCCGCGAAATCCGATCCTTCGTTAGATTAAGAAACGAGGATCGTCGGAAGTAACTGTGGGTAGGGAATTCCCGAGGGAGTTGGAAGAGCGTCGACTCTTCGGGTCGTGGAGAAAGACGAGATCCTGGTGGAGCGACTGTGCCGTCGAGGGGTAGGGGTTGCGTCACATAAGGAAAACCTTAGACTAAACAAAACTATTATAGGGAGAATAAATTATTATGACATGTGCACAATATGTGCACGAAATTAATAAAAGCCATTTTTAATTAAAATAATTTTGTTTCATGAGAGAATGGGTTGTCAACATAGAGTTAGAATCCTAAGTCTATCTAGACTCTAAGAACTAACTAAGAAAAGAGTCATAATCAAACTCCAATTGTAAATTAGTTAGGATATACAATAAAAGAGATCGGGATCTAAGGGACAACTAGGAGAAAATATAGTAACTAATTGAGGAGGTGAGGAAAAATTCAAATTTATTTAAATTAAAAAGAAGTAAAACATGTGCAACGTGGGGGGAAAGTGAATGTTAAGGGTGAATAGTCTCAAAAATGTTATTTACAAATTATATAATATTGCATGAGAAGACAAGTGTCAAGAGAATTTGTTTTGTAAAAGAAAGGTGAGGAAGAAGGAAAGAGATCATATTGTTGGATGACTAAAATGCTGGAAAAATTTTGAATTGACTAGTTTTGTTGTGTGATTTGGGATACAAGTTTGTGCAAGAGGTGGAAGCCTCTCCTTGCGAGGGAAAGGCTTGAGCTATAGTTCTGAAATTTTGTGTGTGACCTCTTTGCGGATCGGGGAGATTAAGGGGGAAGAAGAGTACCCATAGTTTTGGCTGGGAGGTACCAGTGAAGTCACTTGATTAGCAGGAGAAAGGAAGAGCATTGTGCAAGTTTCTTTTCCATATTGAAGATCGCCACCAAGTATCAACAATCTTTGGCTTACGATAGTTTACATGTTAATTGCTTTATTTTTCGACATAAATCCTATTGTATGATTAGTAAATCCATTTGTAGGATAATATTTAATTCTGTAATAAATATATATATGGAACTATTTTGGGACGCTAATGTAAGATTATTTTTTTGGTTATAGAATTGTTCCAAGAATTAGATTAGTTTTTACGCCTTACAAAAATGAGCATTTATGTATATCGTAGGTTTAAGATGCATGCAGTTAAAAAAAAAAGAGAGGATTGTGTATATCTCTAGTTAAAATTTCTTGCAAGATTCTTTTTAAAAAAATATTGCATATATCGCTGGTTAAATTCTGTATGCAAGTGATTTTTCAAGAATTGATTAAGGGCTATGCTAATAGTGGGAAGGTCACAGGTTTAAACCTGTATAGAGGTATTATTTCGATCGCCTTTAAGGAACTGAATTTTACTGCAACTATTGATCGGACGTGTGTGACATGGTATTATGTTTTGTAATGAGATTAGTTTTGTGTCATCCTTTCCTTTATAGTTTTATCTCCGTAGTATTATTTGTTGCCTTAGTAACTACAAAAAATTTCTCAGCCAAGAATCGCACCTAGTGAAAAAATATTACAACTACAATGTTCTTTTTACACTGACTCTTCATAAACACAAATTGCCTTGATAATTGATAAAGTCTCAGCTAGAGATGAAGTAAAAAATTATTACAGGGTGATCAAAATTAAAATCAAAAGTTGAATCAGTCATACCCGATACGTGAGATAGGGAATCGGAAGAAGCGTTTTTTAGACCTGTGAGGCCTTTGATTGATTTAGGAATTTCCGGACCTTCTTATCAAGTTGTAATATGATCTAGAACAGACTTCAAAGTCGATAACGGTGGGTGATAATAAAATTAATTGTTTCCTCCACCACTTTCAATAAGTTGGTCAGATTTTGAAGAGTTTAATGCTAATGTAAACCTTACCGACAACCTTGTATGAGTGGTTTTATTAACGTTTGTTCCTTCAAAAATTGATGTAGTAATTAGTATGATTGAATAGACTTATTACCTTGGAAATATTATATTAATAAATATATTTTATTGGTTGTAATCAACGTTTCAATCAATTATTGGATATATATATATATATATATATATATATAATGCAATAATAATTTCATCTCCAAACTTTCAATTAAAAGTTGAATAATCTATATATATATTAGATCCACCACAAGTATATATATATATTAGTTGATGTTCATGCCAAGACTTTATTTGAACTGATACAAGACCTGAGAAGGTAAGAATGATCCTCTCATATTTCATGGAGATGACTTAATCTTTTAGATTCTTCTTATATTAAAAATATATACTTAATATACTTATAAATATATTGTAATTGTAATAATTAAATTTTATTTTATTATTGCATTAATAATGCGAATAAAAATTCATTCTGACCAAGTTGAGCTTAGGTCTATTCATGTCAAGGAAATATTTATGACGTGGAGTTAAAAACAAATAGAATTTGATGTGCAAGTTGTGTAACCTCAAGTAAGATAATTAAAATGATTATACTTAAACTTATCATGTTATTAGATTAAGAACACTATTATCTACATGTTATAAAAAAAAATTGAACTTATTTGCTTTAATTGTAAGGTTACTTTAAGATTTTCAAAAACTAAAATATATATATTATTTTGTATTTACTTACTCTTTGTTTTTTTGTTAAGATTGAGAGGACATTACAATTTTGGCATCGTGTAAGAAGAAAATCATAGTCAAATCCACTACTAAGCTCTTCTTTGAGCACGTTTGTGTTAATTTTGGGTTAGCATGGACCATTATTTCAAATAGGGATAGTAGGTTCCTAAGTACCTTCTGGTCCATCCTATGGTCTATGATGGAAACTAAGTTGACCAAATTGATTGCCTTCCACCCCCAAATAGACCGACAAACAAAAATGGTCTATTGGATGATTATGCATATCCTACACATGTACAACTATAAGAATCTACATACATGGGATCATGAGAACCCCCCATATGTTCAACATAGCTACAAAAAATCCCCCCACATTTCTATTGGCCACAACCCTTTCCAAGTGTGTTGAGGGTCCCATCCATTGGCCCCCATTAATGTATCTTTTTGCATTGCATATTCACAGGAAGAGTCCTCCCATGCTCAAACAGAGGTAGATAGAGCATCCAAATTTTTTGAAAGGATCCATCACATCCAAAAACAGGTTCATGATATCCTATATAAATCCAATGCCAAGTACAAGCAATGACATGGCTTGTTATGACTCAAGGGGAGCATATATGGGGCTAAATGTATATGATATGACCCCAAGGCGGGGAATATATGGGCCTAAATATATATTTAATGTGTAAATATATATGTAATAAGGTTGTCCTAATGGTAAAGGGGGCTCATGTGCAAGTGTCAATATGTATATATCGAGGTCATGTATTCATTATTGGAGAGATGTGAATTGTGATGGATGAATGTATTTGGTTATTTGGAGGGGGTTCCCCTATTCTTTAAGGCGTTTTTGTGTAACTAATATATCTTGGAGTTTTTCTCCACACTCACATTTTGTACATGGTGTGTACTTCTATTATGTTATAATAATTTAAGCGTTTGGATCGTTACATTTGGTATCAGAGGACTGATCCTAGGGTTTTTTTTCCTCAATAGAACCATTTTTTCATTTTCACTATAATGTTTTCTTGGAGCCACTTCAGAAGGTGAAACTTGGAGGATATTGAGAAGACTTATCATAGTACCTATGGTATGAATTTCCACTTCCGGGTAATTTTACATTCGGAGATACACTCTGTGGAAGATACGGTTTTTGAGTAGTCTTGTAACTAGTCACAAACACGTGTTTCAGGTAAAATAGTCATAACTTCTTCATAGAATATCCAAATTCAATGAGACCAATTTCATTGGAACAAGTATAGTCTGTAGTATTTTGGATGAGAGTTTCATAATCATATATCAAATATTGTGTTCATGGCATGCTGCAAAACTTCGCTCTCTTGAAAAGGCCAAAAAGAAGAAAGGTTTGGGAAAGTTACCATAACTTTAATTTGACCCATCCAATTTTGGTCAGACCTATGGCATTGCAGAGAAGAAATTATAGAGCATTACCAGTCACAATTTCATAATCAAAATGGATGCAATTGAAGAGATCTATCAGAACGAAGGTCGACTAGGAGGACGGACTCCAAATCAGGGTTTCAAAGGTAGGTTCACTTAAAACTATCATAAATTTTGATTTGAATGTCTAATTGAGTTGATTCAAAAATCATTGGAAATTAAAACTATAGAATATTGTATTGGAGTAAGGATTATAACTATTTGATATCACTATTCCTGATATATTGCGGTTGTAAGTTGAGGTTTAGGTTAGACCTCAATTAAGAATCAATGACAATACCTAACTTTAGTGTAGCACAAATACAAGAGATATTAGTTACACAATAACTACTTAAATAATAGGGGAACCCCTTACAAATAACAAAATGCATTCATACATCACAATTCACATCTCTCTAATAATAAATACATGACCTCTATATATACCTATTCCCACTTTCACATGAGGCCCCTTTACCAATAGGCCGATCTTATTACATATATATTTACACATTACATGTACATTTAGACCCATATATTCCCCCCCTTGGGATCATATCATATACATTTATCCCCATATATGCTCCCCTTGGGTTAGAACATACACCAATTGTAATGATCGAAATAATTAAATTATCATAACACAACAGAAGTAAACACCATGTACAAAATGTGAGCATGGAGCACAACTCCAATATATATTAGTTACACAATAATTCCTTAAGGAATAGGGGAACCCCATCCAAATAATCAATTACATTCATACATCACAATTCACATCTCTCCAATAATGAATACATCACCTCTATATATACATATTCACACTTGCACATGAGGTCCATTTACCATTAGACCGACCTTATTAAATATATATTTACACATTACATGTACATTTAGGCCCATATATTCTCTCCCCATTGGGGTCATATGATATACATTTAGCCCCATATATGCTCCCCTTGGGTAATTGTTATCCCCACTTTTTAGGGATAACTAGGAGACCATGTCTCGAGGCCCACGGGTCCTAGACATGGAGTAGCGAGAGCAGGATTGACTTGAGCATGGCCCTAGAGGGCCCACCTTTTCTTTTTCCATTGTCTTTATCTTGACAGCAGCAACAACATCCATTACCATCGGCTTGGTTCTGTATCAGAAGAGGATCTTTCTCCATGAGGTAATTGGTCCAGGTACCATGGTATGTGTCACTTTTGATCATTGAAACCTTAAAATATATACATCTGGTTCCTTTTATCTCTAACAACTACTTGGATCTTATATTTTCCCACTTGACCATGTTTAGGGGGGGTTGGCACGGTGCCCTAGCAAGCCTGTGTCTGTAGGTTTTGGTTTTCCACTGGGGGGATTTCTGAAAAGCCATCGTCCTCTCCCATCATAGCACCACTCTTACATCTTGTTTCCTGCTCACCTATCCCATTCCCCTTGTCCAGGCATTGGGTTGACCTACTTTAGGACTGCACCTTACCTCGTGGGAAGAAGGGGATAAAGGCCCAGAAGGTAAAAACAAGCTGGTAAAATAACAAATCCTAAGTATAAACCTCAAGATGCTTCATCTAGGGATCCCCAAGAAAGAAATAAAAGGCTTCTTAGCAAGAAATAAGAGGGACCCAGAAAGATAATAAAACAAGAGCTAGTCAGAGGATCTGGGGACTCATCACAAGCCAACCTATTAGGTCCATGGGTACCTACCAGTATGGCATTTCCACCAACTGGTTACCACGCCAGGGCAATGACTCTTGGTTGCATGGCCAAGGGAAAGGGGGTCTCATCACTAGCTAGCCTTCTCGTTTCTGCGAAAGTACTTATGGGTAACGCTGTTAGCTCTTGTCACCATGCTAAGGTAGTGTCCCCTAATTAGCTCTTGAAAAAAAAAAGAAAAAAAAAGAATAAAAAGAATGCAAAGAATAAAGGCAATAATGGGCTTGGAAAAAATGCATACATGACAGGGACAACTCGCCTTCTACAAAGGCACCCACAGGTAACATGTTGCATCCTTGGCCCTTACTGCACCCACATGCTTGGACATCCTCTGACCACATCATCCACTTACATGGCCTGGATGAGGTCTTTCTGGGAACTTTCCTTTTTCTGTGGACACTAGCCCAATAGGAAGCCTTGTCCTTTTCCCCAGACTTGTATTGCAGGCTTGTGTAACGTCTTTGAGCTATTGATTGATGTATTAGGTATTTTATGCATGTGTTTAATAACATTAATGATGAAATGTGATTGACATTGCTATGATCCCTGTGACTGATGATCCCATGGAGGGCGTATCCTTTAATGTGCAGGACCATACCCGACGGATAGGTACCATTTGGACCGGTGCACATGGGGAGATGATCATTTCAGACCTCCATGGGGATGAAGAGCCCATCAGATGGATGTTGAGACCCCACCATGGGGAAGAGACAGGACAGAGATGGATTGGTGTCTTGCATTGAAAAAGAAGAGGACGTTCCACCAAAGGCACCCCGACAAAGCTTGACCTAGGGGGATTGGCCCTTTTTCAGTGGAACGTTGGCCTTGGAAGGTCTAGGATGTCACCCATCATAGCCATGATGTCATCCAACAGTATGGATGTTTTTGGAGGTAGACTGGGCAGTATTGGCACGTGTGGCAGGTTGGAGAAGCCTAAGAAGGGATAACGTTTTGCTACAGGATGCCCCATTTGCCCTAAGAGGGGCTTCTTATCTCTTTATAACTCAATTAGGGTTTTAATTTGAAAATTTAATGTAAAACAATATGATTTTGATAATTTGGCCTTGTCGGCCTTTTACTTGACCTAAAATGTAAAATTAGGTCAAGGTTTTGTATAAATGAGATATTTTCACTCTCATTTTATCATCACAACTCACTCACTCATTAGTGAGGTCTGAAATTAGCACCCTATCTTGGGTTATTGGATAATTGGGTGATTTGCACTTGCTGAAGGAAGAGATTTTTGGCGTTTATGGTGTTTATCTTAAAGGAAGGTGTTACAACTAGGGTTTGCATGGTCATTTCTTGGTGAATTGTAAGTATGTTTTTGCAAAAATTCTTGAATGAATGGTTGTAGTTTAATTTCTTGCATGTATTTATGGTTATTGTTGAACAAAAAACCTAGGTGACAAGCACACAAGTAGGTCCTTGTCTCATGTCCCTTGATAGAGAGATTTTCATCCATTGAAGAGGAAAAATAGAGCCTAGTCGTAGCTACACTCCTTTCTAATTTTCTCCCTTTTCTATCCATACTTGTTTGAGCTCAAGAAGGAGAAGACATCCCATGCCTAAGTTATCTACCCTTAGGGCCATTTTCTTCTAGGGTTTGATGATAGAGCCTTAATGTAGCAACACTCTCCCTCATTTGACTCTCTTGTCTTGACTTTATCTTTCATGCTAGCCATTTTTTCCATCTAAGGAAGGAGGAGAGAGCATGAGGCCTTTCCATAGCATCACCAGAGTGAGCCTCTCTCCCCTAGGGTTTTGTCTCTGAGGCCCTGCCATAGCAGCACTTCAGATCTCTTCCCTCCAGTCCTTAGTCGTCCTCCTTCAACCTGTGCATCCTTCACTCTTGACTCCATTAAACCCTAAGGAACTCATCTAGAAGTCCTCCAATGTTGAAGTGAAATTGGTCAAAAAACTCTCAAACTCTTTGTATTTTAATCACTAACTACACTAACCCTAGCTCTAGCTAACCCTACTAACCCTAAGTTGTTGAAGTCATCCTTGGTTATTACATCTTAATGAAGCAATGTTTTACTTTATGAGCAATTGAATGGTAGTTAAAGGAATTAATTAAGTCAAGTATTGATTTATTGCATTGAATGCCATATCGTTCTAGTATTTATTGGTGAAGTGACATTATCTTTTTGTGCTATTTTGTAAACATTGACTTCGTCAACATTTACTTTCAAAATGCTTATATTGAATATCATATAGTCTTTGATATATATGAAGTACTAACCAGAGCCTGCATATATCAGTTTATTGTTGCTTTGTTCTCGGCCAGGGATTCTACTTGGTTATCTTTGTTGGCTATAAGTCGGACTATCTATTTCAGTGGTGATCTGTGAAGGGGGAAACTTGTCATTGTTTGATTATCCTTTAGCCTCTTCAAAACCCCAGGTCACTGGGGACATCTCCCCTAGGGCTCACCTCCCTAAAGAGAAAGAACCTTCCCATCGTGGTGACATTGGGTGGGATAGGTTCCTGTTACACCAGTTTGGCCCTCTACTTTATAGCCTTTCTTCCTAGCTACAAACTAGGCGATAACAGTCATAACATGTCTAGCATTAGGTTCCACACAAATTTTAGGTTGGTGATAAGGTTTGGTTTCATTTGCAGAAAGAGCACCTCATAAGCCCCCACAAGAAGCTCATACCACTCTTATATGGGACTTACACCATCATGAAGGTTATGGGTGAGAATTATTTTGAATTGAGTATTCCCCCTTTCCTTGGCTTGCACCTAGTGTTGAATTCATAGCTACTTCGACCATATGTTCACCCCTATTCGACACCTTGGAGGTGGTTGAGCATTTGTCCCCTAAAAAAATCAATGTTGAGTGCATCGATAAGAATATAGTGGATCTTATCATGGACACCAAGACAAAGGGAATCCACCAATAGAGCATACAACTCTATCGTGTTGTCAAATATGAATAGCTTACTCACCAAAGAAAGTGGCTCACCAAGAGTCAAATTCAGAAAAGTTTCCTCATCTAATGAGGGAACTCAAAGAAAAGCACACCATTTCTTCCTAAGGGGGAAGGATTAATATAGGTTGACATAGATGTCCACCCACATCTTCCACTGACTCAAAATGATTATCCATATTGGCATTGTTTTTTATCTATAGTTTTTTAACTTTCCTAAACTTTTGGGGCGATTTTGAGGCCTTAAACAATGTTTTTTGGCTATTTGGCGGCTTAGGGTTTCAATGGCATGCCCAAACCTACCAAAAATTTTACTTCTCAATTATATATTTCCATCGAGCTATTCTGCACATCAAACTCAGATTATATATAAAAGTTGCATCTCTAGGAAGTTGATATATCAACTAACCACCTCAAGGCCTATAATATTTTTGGTGCTTTGTCTCCTAGGGTTAACATTTTGGATATTTAGGTTTTGGTACTTTATGTTAAAATACCATTCCATCCTCTTGTAATCCTCTCTTGTGAATTACCATTGCCAATACCTCTCTCTTCAAAGATAGGATACCATCATTCTAGCTAGTTTGTATTGATTTTCATTTCACAGTCTTTTCTGATTTCATTCATTAGTAGAATATATCTCTCACTATATTATTGTGCTCCCTAAAATATTTATGTGTGTGTGTTTCCATTCATATTCCTACCTTTAATTTCATTTTCTATAAAATCTAGATCATACCATTTAGACACAAACTATAACTTGCTCTAAATCAACAACCCCCACCACATAACCAAGCACAACAACCTACAAAGGAATTTCCCATAAATCGACCTCACCCCTACCCACATTCCATATAAATGCTCTAATGCAAAGAATAGATATCAAAAATTTCCAATGCCCTAAATAAATATGAAGTAAATCATAAACAATGCCAAAGACAATTGTCTGCTTTCCTTTAATGAGGTGCTTCCTCTTCCTCATGGAAACTAGGCATATTATTTCTTCTCCAACATAGATGTAACGTTGGAAAGGTACCCAACCATGTTTGATCCAATTTGATATTGGTGGCCACCGACCTATTCCACTGGCTCAAAAAACAGTTTTCCACCTTGGCAGTTTTTCAACAATTTTTCGGGTTCCAAACTTCTAGGGCCATTTTGAGGCCCTGAACGACGTTTTTTGGGGATTTAGGGCTGAGGTTATTTTAAAAGGAATTGTCTTGTGTTAGTAAAATATCGTTCTTCTTGGTTAGACCTTTCCAATGGGCTATCATGCACCTAAAACGAAGATCGTATGCAAAAGTTACGACCCTGGGAAGTTGATGTACTAACTTACCCAAATGGGGCCCACATGACTTTTGGCCCACCATAATGTATATGAGCAGGAAGAAATCCATTATGTAGGTCGTGGTATGTGAAAATGTGACGATGAAAAAATAGAGTGCTAGGTGCTTCCATTCCTTGGTAACAACATTCATAGCCTTCACAAAGAAAAATTCATTCACTATGTATATGGAGGTTGTTAGATACATCACTACCGCAATAGATAACATCCAAAATTCAGAATCTCTATTCGTTATTTAGAGATGTTCAAGTCCCCCCAGTTTCAAGATTATTGTACACATCATTTGCTTCTAGGTGATGATGTCAACCTCAATTATTCAAATGGTTTCCTCAAGGGATTGAAGGATCATTTGTAATCCAGGTGGATATCGGTGGTCACCCACCTTTTCCAAATGTCTCAAAATAGTTTTCTGGAAATTTTGGCAATTTACTATTTTTAGCAGGTTTTAACTTCCGCGGACATTTTGAGGGCCAAATTAAGGTTTTTCTAGATCGAGGTTCTCAATGATATACAAAGCCATGATTGATCCCCCAAAATGAATCTCTTCGATGATACCTTTCCAATGAGCTATCACACGCCTAAAACGAAGATTGTATGCAAAAGTTACGACACTAGGAAGTTGATGTACTCACTTACTCAAATGAGGCCTACATGACTTTTGGCGCTTCATCTCCTAGGGTTAGGTTTTTGGATGTCTAGGGTTTTTGGAATTCATTATTGTTGTAAATAAAGGCCTTCGGAGCCTCATTGTAATCATCTTCTTGCGAATAAGAGTAGCCGTCACATCTCTTCTCAGAGATAAGCTCCCACCATTCTAGCAAGTCTTTCACTCTATATTTTTACAGTCTCTGTACATTTATTTCATTAATAGAAATCATGTATTACTGTATATATGTGTTTATGGCTGCATCTCTAATACATTTATGTTATATTATTGAATATATGTGATATCTTTGTGCATTTATTTATTATATCTTTAATCTCATTTCCTATCGAAAATAATCCAGATCAGTGGTATCAAAGTAGGCTTCTCTTGATCATTTTTTCAGTGCCTGTCCCCGATGAGGTCCAAGTATAACAAGTTGGATCTCGAGCTTGTCTCCCTTGAAGACAATCTCTCTCGCACACCCAAGAAACCCTCAATGGCAGAAGAAAAGAAAAATGACAGAGCAGACGATCCTACCAATCTGTTGCTTGCGCGAGCTCTCACGTGATAGAGGGACGAAATGATGGAGAATTTTTCCCACATCCTTAAACTCCTGCCAATAGCATCAGGCGCATCTTCATCAAGCGACCACTTTGGAGGCACCTCGCCTTTCAAGGTACAAGTTAATTTTGATATTCCTGTATTTGAAGCACAGATAGATGCAGAAGCCGTAGAAAAATGATTAACTCTTCTAGAAGGTTATTTCTCCATTCACAACTTTTCCAACAAATAAAAGATCACCTTCGCACTCCTTAAAGATATCCCTCATGTCAAACATTGGTGGGAAACTTACTAGGAGCAAAGTTCCAGAAAAGAGTCTAGAATATATGGGGTCGATCCCACTTGGGATTTTTTTGTGGATGCGGTAAAGGAACAGTATTACCCTGTTGGCAACTCTGAGAACCGGTTCATGAGATGGACCACACTACGACAAGAGAGGGGCCAAGTAGTTCCAGAGTTTACCAATACCTTCCACACCTTGCACACCAAGCTAAGTATCAAAGACTCCGAGCGACATTTGGTTCTGAAATACCGTGGGGCTCTACACAGATACATCCAGATTGAAATGGATTTTCTGGACATCTCATCACTCGATGCTACTTATCGATATGCTGTTAAAATTGAGTAGAAATTTAAGCACCAGAACAAACAGGAATTCCGGTCTACAAATCCGCAAAAACCAAAGTATGAAAAAGACGGCCCTAACAAGTAGTCTCCCGAAAATCAGTCCAAGACACAGGAAAAGAAGGGTCATGGGAAGACAAAGAAGGACACTAGAAAATGGTGTGATTTCCACAAAAGCCCTTGGCACAACACCTTTGAATGTCGCTCAAAACAATCATTGGTGGTCGAGATCAAAGACATGGAGTCGAACCGTGATTCAAAATCTGATTCTGAAAATACTGGTAAAGGACAGATCATTGACGCAGACCCCACTTCTATTTTCGTGACCACAATAATTCAACCAGAAGAACCAACAGATCCTGAAGAGGGGGAGTGCCTTTTTCATTCACATATGTGGGTGAAGGAGACCCTGCTACATTTTAATTTTGATAGCAGAAGCGAGAAAAACCTCATCTTAGCATAGGTCGTCAAACAGTTGGGATTGTCGACAACACCACACCCGCAGCCATACAACATCGGGTGGCTTCGGCAAGGACGATATCTCCCTATCAGCCAACAATTTCAATTGTCATATGGCATCCAACCCTTCAAGGATGAGGTATTATGTGATGTTTCCCCACTGGATGTCTGTGATGTTCTCTTCGGCCATCCATATATGTGGAGACGCCATGTTGTTCATGAGTCTCGATTTCATAGTGTTATTTTTACTTTGGGGGGTCATCTCTACAGAATACCAGAGGTAGTTCCAACTACTATTCCACCTAAAAAGTTCCCTAAGGTAGTATCTGATACTGCAAAATTCAGCTTCTTCACAATCTGTTCAAAAGGAGAACAAAAGGACACTGCAACCACTACAGCCTTGCCCCAAGCACCTTCTATCCAAAAGAAGTAGGTCAACAAGGCTATAGAAAAGTCAAAATATTCCTTCTGCACATCGTCCTCTCATGTATCTCAACTTGTTGAATAGATTCAACCTCAACAGGTTCATGACAAATTTCTACAAACTGAGCAGCGCGACGTCTCTAGAAAGACAAGCAGCTCACCAAGATGCAGATTCAACAAACGCTTTTCCCTCTCCCCTGGGAACTCAATGCAATGGATATCATTTCTTCCTATGGAGGGAGGATTGATATAGGTGTATAACGGTTGCCACCCACCTTTTCCAAATGTCTCAAAAATGTTTTTTTGGCAATTTTGGCAATTTACTATTTTTTGCAGGTTTTAACTTCCGCGGCCATTTTGAAGGACCAAATGAAGGTTTTTAAAGATAGGGGTTCTCAATTATAACCAAAGACATGATTGATCCCCAAAAATTAATCTTCTTGACGATACCTTTCCAATGATCTATCAAATGCCTAAAACAGAGATCGTATGCAAAAGTTACGACCCCGGGAAGTTGATGTACTCACTTACCCAAACGGGGCCCACATGACTTTTGGCACTTCATCTCCTAGTGTTAGGTTTTTGGATGTCTAGGTTTTTTTACATTCCTTATTATTGTAAAAAAATTCCTTTAGGGCCTCATTGTAATCATCTTCTTGCGAATGCGAGTAGAAGTGACATCTCTTCTCAGAGATAAGTTGCCACCATTCTAGCGAGTCTTTCACTCTGTATTTTTACAGTCTCTGTACATTTCGTTCATTAATATAAATCGTGTATTACTATATATATGTGTTTATGGTTGCATATCTAATACATTTTTGTTATATTATTGAATATCTTTGATACCTCTGTGCATTTCTTTATTATATCTCTGATCTCATTTCGTCCCAAAAATAATCCGGATCTGTGGTATCAGAGCAGGTTGCTCTTGATCATTTTTTCAGTGCATGTCCATGCCGAGGTATGAGTATATAAAGTTGGGTCTCAAGCTTGTCTCTCTTGAAGACAATCGCTCAAACACACCCAAGAAACCCTCACTGGTAGAAGAAAAGAAAAATGACGGAGCAGACGATCCTATCAATCTGTTGTTTGAGCAAGCTCTCACGCGACAAAGGGATGAAATGATGGAGAATTTTTCCCACATCCTTAAACGCCTGCCGATAGAATCAAGCGCATCTTCATCAAGAAGACACTTTGGAGGCACCTCGCCTTTCAAGGTACAAGTTAATTTTGATATTCCTGTATTTGAAGAACAGATAAATGCAAAAGCCCTAGAAAAATGGTTAACTCTGCTAGAAGGTTATTTGTCTGTTCACAATTTTTTTGACAAATAAAGGATCATCTTCGCACTCCTTAAAGATCTCCCTCATGTCAAACATTCGTGGGAAACTTCTTGGGAGAAAAGTTCCACAGAGGAGTCTGGAATATATGGGGTCGATCTCACTTGGGATTTTTTTGTGGATGCGGTAAAGGAACAGTATTACCCTATTGGAAACTATGAGGAACAGTACATGAGATGGACCACACTACAAAAAGAGAGGGGCCAAATAGTTCTAGAGTTCAACAATACCTTCCATACCTTGCACACCCAGTTGGGTATCAAAGACTCCAAGCGAAATTTGGTTCTGAATATCATGGGGCTCTACACAAATACATCCAGACTGAAATAGATTTTCTGGACATCTCATCACTCTGTGTTTCTTATCGATATGTTGTTAAATTTGAGAAGAAATTTAAGCGCCAGTACAAACGGGAATTCGGGTCTGCAAATCCGCAACAACTAAAGTATGAAAAAGAAGGCCCTAACAAACAGTCTCTCGAAAACCATTCCAAGACACAGGAAAAGAAGGGTCATGGGAAGACAAAGAAGGACATCGTAAAATGGTGTGATTTCCACAAAATCCCCTGGCAAAACACCAATGAATTTCACTCAAAATAGTCATTGGTGGCAGAGATCAAAGACAAGGAGCCAGACCCTGATTCAGAATCTGATTATGAAAATATTGGTAAAGGATAGATCATTGACACAGACCGCACTACTATTGTCGCGAACACAACAATTCAACCAGAAGAACCAACAAATACTGAAGAGGGGGAGAACCTTTTTCATTCACAGATGTGGGTGAAGGGAACCCCGCTACATTTTATTATTGATAGCAGAAGCTAGAAAAACCTCATCTCAGCAGAGGTCGTCAAATAGTTGGGATTGTTGACAGCACCACACCTGCAGCCATACAACATCGAGTGGCTTTGGAAAGGACAAGATCTCCCTGTTAGCCAACAGTGTCGATTGTCATACGACATCCAACCCTTCAAGGATGAGGTATTATGTGATGCTGCCCCACAGGATGTTTGTGGTGTTCTCTTGGGACAACCATATATGTGGAGACGCCATGTTGTTTATGAGTCTCGACCCTGTAATGTCATTGTTACTTTGGGGGGTCATCTCTACAGAATACCAGAGGTAGTTTTGACTATTGTTCCAACTAAAAAATGTCGCAAGGTAGTATCTCATACTGCAAAATTCATCTTCTTCACAATTTGTTCAAAAGGATAACAAAAGGACACTGCAACCACTACAGCCTTGCCCCAAGCACATTCTATCCAACAGAAGTAGGTCGAAAAGGCTGCAGCAAAGTGAAAATATTCCTTCTGCACATCATCTTCTCATGTATCTCGACTTGTTGAACAACCTCAACCTCAATAGGTTCGTGATAGATTTTCACAAACTGAGCAGTGCGACGTCTCCATAAAGACAAGCAGCTCACCAAGATGCAGATTCAATAAACGCTTTTTCCTCTCCCTCGAGAACTCAATGAAATGGAGACCATTTATTCCTAAGGAAGGAGGATTGATCCAGGTGGATATCGGTGGCCACCCACCTTTTCCAAATGGCTCAAAACAGTGTTCTGGCAATTTTGACAATTTACTATTTTTAGCAGGTTTTAACTTCCGTGGCCATTTTGACGGCCCAAATGAAGGTATTTTGAGATAGAGGGTTTTAATGATATCAGAAGGAATTATTGAACCCCAAAAATGAATCTCCTCGATGATACCTTTCCAACAAGCTATCATATGCCTAAAACAAAGATCGTATGCAAACGTTATGACCCCGGGAAGTTGATGTACTCACTTACCCAAAAGAGGCCCACATGACTTTTGGCGCTTCATCTCATAGGGTTAGGTTTTTGGATGTCTAATATTCTTGGAATTCCTACTTATTGTAAAAAAATACCTTCAGAGACTCATTGTAATCATCTTCTTGCAAACACGAGTAGCCGTCACATCTATTCTCAGAGATAAGCTGCCACCATTCTAGCGAGTCTTTGACTCTGTAATTTTATAGTCTCTGTACATTTATTTCATTAATAGAAAATGTTTATTACTATATATCTATGTTTATGGTTGCATATTTGATACATTTCTGTTATATTATTGAATATATGTGATATCTCTATGCATTTCTTTATTATATCTTCGATCTCATTTCATGCTGAAAATAATCTGAATCGGTGGTATCAGAGCAGGCTGCTCTTGATCATTTTTTCAATGCATGTCCCCGACGAGGTCCGAGTATAACAAGTTGGGTCTCTAGCTTGTGTCTCTTTAAGAGAATCACTCTCGCACACCCAAGAAACCCTCAATAGAAGAAGAAAATAAAAACAACGGAGCAGATGATCCTATCAATTTGTTGTTTGAGCAAGCTCTCACGCGACAGAGGGACGAAATGATGGAGAATTTTTCCCACATCCTTAAACACCTATCGATAGAATCAGGCGCATCTTCATCAAGCGTCCACTTTGGAGGCACCTCACCTTTCAAGGTACAAGTTAATTTTGATATTCCTATCTTTGAAGGAAAGATAGATGCAGAAGCCTTAGAAAAATGGTTAACTCTGCTAGAAGGTTATTTCTCTGTTCACAATTTTTTCGACAAAGAAAAGATCACCTTCACACTCCTTAAAGCTCTCCCTCATGTCAGAAATTGGTGGGAAACTTGATGGGAGCAAAGTTCCACAAGGGAGTCTGGAATATATGGGGTCGATCCCACTTGGGATTTTTTTGTGGATGCGATAAAGGAATAGTATTACCCTGTTGGCAACTATGAGGACCAGTACATGGACCACACTGCTGCAAGAGAGGGGACAAGAAGTTTCAGAGTTCACCAATACCTTCCATAACTTGTGCACCAAGCTAGGTATCAAAGACTCTGAGTGACATTTGGTTATAAAATACCATGGGGCTCTACACAGATACATTCAGACTGAAATGGATTTTCTGGACATCTTATCACTCAGTGCTTCTTGTCGATATGTTGTTAAAATTGAGCAGAAATTTAAACACTAGAACAAATGAGAATTCAGGTCTGCAAATCTGCAACAACCAAAGTATGAAAAAGACGTTCCTAACAAACAGACTCCCGAAAACCATTCCAAGACACACGAAAAGAAGGGTCACGGGAAGACAAAGGACACCCTAAAATGGTGTGATTTCCACAAAATCCCCTGGCACAACACCGATGAATGTCACTCAAAACAATCATTGGTGGCCGAGGTCAAAGACAAGGAGCCGAACCCTGATTCAGAATTTGATTCTGAAAATACCTGTAAAGGACAGATCATTGACACAGACCCCAATGCTATTGTCGTGACTGCAACAATTCAACCAAAAGAACCAATAGATCCTGAAAAGGGGCAACGCCTTTTTCATTCACAGATGTGGGTGAAGGGGACCTCACTACATTTTATTATTGATATCGGAAGCTAGAAAAACCTCATCTCAGCAGAGGTCGTCAAACAGTTGGGATTCTCGACAACACCACACCTGTAGACATACAACATCAGGTGGCTTTGGCAAGGACGATATCTCTGTATCAACCAAAAGTGTCGATTTTCATACGACATCCAACCGTTCAAGGATGAGGTACTATGTGATGTTGCCCCACTGGATGTCTATGATGTTCTCTTGAGCCAACCATATATGTGGAGACACCATGATGTTTATGAGTATCGACCTCGTAGTGTCATTGCTACTTTGGGCGGTCATCTCTACAGAATACTAGAGGTAGTTCCGACTATTGTTCCACCTAAAAAGTGTCGGAAGGTAGTATATCATACTGCAAAATTTAGCTTCTTCACAATCTCTTCAAAAGCAGAACAAAAGGACACTGCAACCACTACAGCCTTGCCCCAAGCACCTTCTATCCAACAGAAGTAGGTCAAAAAGGCTGCAACAAAGTGCAAAGATTCCTTTTGCACATCATCCTCTCATGTATCTCGACTTGTTGAACAACCTCAACCTGAACAGGTTCATGACATATTTCCACAAACTGAGCAGCGCGATGTCTCCATAAAGACAAGCAGCTCACCAAGATGCAGATTCAACAAACGCTTTTCCCTCTCCCTCGGGAACTCAACCCAATGGAGACAATTACTTCCTAAGGAGGTAGGGTTGATCCAGGTGAATATCGGTGGCCACCCACCTTTTCCAAATGGCTCAAAACAGTTTTCTAACAATTTTGGCAATTTACTATTTTTAGTAGGTTTTAACTTCCGTGGCCATTTTGAGGGCCCAAATGAAGGTTTTTCAAGACATAGGTTCTAAATTATAGCTAAATACATGATCAAACCCCCAAAACGAATCTCCTCGACGATACCTTTCCAATGAGCTATCACACGCCTAAAACGGAGATCGTATGCAAAAGTTAGGACCCCGGGAAGTTGATGTACTCACTTACCCAAATGGGGCCCACATGACTTTTGGCGCTTCATCTCCTAGAGTTAGGTTTTTGGATGTCTAGGGTTTTTGGCATTCCTTTTTATTGTAAAAAAAGGCCTTCAGAGCCTCGTTGTAATCATTGTCTTGTGAATGAGAGTAGTTGTCACACCTCTTCTCAGAGATAAGTTGCCACCATTCTACCGAGTCTTTCACTCTGTATTTTTACAGTCTCTGTACATTTATTTCATTAATAGAAATCATGTATTACTATATATCTATGTTTATGGTTGCATATCTGATACATTTCTTTTATATTATTGAATATCTGTGATATCTCTGTGCATTTCTTTATTATATCTTCGATCTCATTTCATGCCGAAAATAATTTGGATCAGTGGTATCAGAGCAGGTTGCTCTTGATCGTTTTTTCAGTGCATGTCCTCGACGAGGTCCAAGTATAGCAAGTTGGGTATAAATCTTGTCTCTCTTGAAGCTAATCACTCTCACACATCCAAAAAACCCTCAATGACGGAAGAAAATAAAAATGACGGAGCAGACAATCCTATCAATCTGTTGCTTGAGCAAGCTCTTACGTGACAGAGGGACGAAATGATGGAGAATTTTTCCCAAGTCCTTAAATGCCTACTGATAGTATCAGATGCATCTTCATCAAACGGCCACTTTGGAGGCACCTCGCCTTTCAAGGTACAAGTTAATTTTGATATTCCAGTATTTGAAGGACAGATAGATGCAGAAGCCCTAGAAAAATGGTTAACTCTGCTAGAAGGTTATTTCTCTGTTCAAAATTTTTCCGACAAAGAAAAGATCACCTTCACACTCCTTAAAGTTCTCCCTCATGTCAAACATTGGTGGGAAAATTACTGGGAGAAAATTTCCACAGAGGAGTCTGGAATATATGGGGACGATCCCACTTGGGATTTTTTTGTGGATGCGGTAAAGGAACAATATTACCCTGTTGGAAACTATGAGGTCCAGTACATGAGATGGACCACACTGCGGCAAGAGAGGGGCAAGAAGTTCCGAAGTTCACCAATACCTTACATACCTTGCGCACCAAGATGGGTATCAAACACTCTGAGCGACATTTGGTTCTGAAATACCGTGGGGCTCTGCACAGATATATCAAGACTGAAATGGATTTTATGGACATGTCATCACTCGGTGTTGGTTATCGATATGTTGTTAAAATTGAGCAGAAATTTAAGCACCAGAAAAAACAGGAATTCAAGTCTGCAAATCCGCAATAACCAAAGTATGAAAAAGACGGCCCTAACAAACAGTCTCCCAAAAACTAGTCCAAGACACAGGAAAAGAAGGGTC
This sequence comes from Picea glauca, assembly GCA_000966675.3. Taxonomy (NCBI): domain Eukaryota; kingdom Viridiplantae; phylum Streptophyta; class Pinopsida; order Pinales; family Pinaceae; genus Picea; species Picea glauca. Next base: position 410,460 of record JZKD02S2072352.1, on the reverse strand, counting down.
ATGGAAAGACAAAGAAGGAAACCGGAAAATGGTGTGATTTCCACAAAAGCCCCTGTCACAACACCGATGAATGTCTCTAAAAATAGTCATTGGTGGCCAAGATCAAAGACAAGGAGCCGAACCCTGATTCAGAATCTGATTTTGAAAATACCAGTAAAGGACAGATCATTGACAGAGACCCCACTGCTATTGTCATGATCGCAGAAATTCAACCAGAAGAACGAACAAATCATGAAGAGGGGGAGTGCCTTTTTCATTCACAAATGTGGGTGAAGGGGACCCCACTACATTTTATTGTTGATAGTGTAAGCCATAAAAACCTCATCTCAGCAGAGGTCGTCAAACAGTTGGGATTGTCGACAACACCACACCCGCAGCTATACAACATCGTCTGGCCTCGGTAAGGACAAGATCTTCGTGTCAGACAACAGTGTCGATTATCATACGGCATCCAACCCTTCAAGGATATGGTATTATGTGATGTTTCCCCACTGGATGTCTGTGATGTTCTCTTGGGCCAACCATATATGTGGAGATGCCATGTTGTTTATGAGTCTCGACCCCATAGTGTCATTGTTACTTTG
>JZKD02S2072352.1:384461-407245 GCA_000966675.3 Picea glauca | reverse complement strand
CCATATATGTCGAGACGCCATGTCGTTTATGAGTCTCGACCCCGTAGTGTCACTATTACTTTGGGGGTCATCTCTACATAATACTAGAGGTAGTTCTGACTACTGTTCCACCTAAAAAGTGTCATGAGGTAGTATCTCATACTAAAAAATTTAGCTTCTTCACAATCTGTTCAAAATGAGAACAAAATGACACTGCAACCACTATAGCCTTGCCCCAAGCACCTTCTATCCAACAAAAGCAGGTTGACAAGGCTGCAGCAAAGTGAAAAGATTCATTTTGCACATCATCCTGTCATGTATCTCGTCTTGTTGAACAGCCTCAACCTCAACAGGTTCATGACAGATTTCCACAAATTGAGCAGTGCGACATCTCCAGAAAGACAAGCATCTCACCAAGATGCAGATTCAACAAATGATTTTCCCTCTCCCTCGGGAACTCAACACAGTGGATACCATTGCTTCTTAAGGAGGGAGGATTAATCCAGGTGGATATCGGTGGCCACCCACCTTTTCCAAATGGCTCAAAACAATTTTCTAACAATTTTGGCAATTTACTATTTTTAGCAGGTTTTAACTTCCGCGACCATTTTGAGCATGCAAATGAAGGATTTTCAAAATATAAGTTCTCAATGATATACTAAGCCATTATTGATCCCCCAAAATCAATCTCCTCGACGATACCCTTCCAACGAGCTATCACACGACTAAAACGGAGATCGTATGCAAACGTTACGACCCAGTGAAGTTGATGTACTCACTTACCCAAACGGGACACACATGACTTTTGACACTTCATCTCCTAGGGTTAGGTTTTTGGATGTCTAGGGTTTTTGGCATTCCTGCTTATTGTAAAAAAAGTCCTTCAGAGCCTCATTGTAATCATCTTCTTGCGAATGCGAGTAGCCATCACATTTCTTCTCAGAGATAAGCTGCCACCATTCTAGCGAGTCTTTCACTCTGTATTTTTACAGTCTCTGTACATTTCTTTCATTAATAGAAATCATGTATTACTGTATATTTGTGTTTATGGTTGCATCTCTGATACATTTCTGTTATATTATTGAATATATGTGATATCTCTGTGCATTTATTTATTATATCTCCGATCTCATTTCGTGCTGAAAATAATCTGAATCAGTGGTATCAGAGCAGGCTGCTCTTGATTGTTTTTTTAGTACATGTCCCCAACGAGGTACGAGTATAGCAAGTTGGGTCTCATTCTTATCTCTCTTCAACACAATCTCTCTCACACACCAAAGAAACCCTCAATGGCAGAAGAAAAGAAAAATGAAGGAGCAGACGATCCTATCAATCTGTTGCTTTAGCAAGCTCTCACGTGACAGAGGGACGAAATGATTGAGAATTCTTACCCACATCCTTAAATGTCTGCCGAGAGCATCATGTGCATCTTCATCAAGCGACCACTTTAGAGGCACCTCTCCTTTCAAGGTACAAGTTAATTTTGATATTCTTGTATTTGAAGGACAGATAGATGCAGAAGGCCTAGAAAAATGGTTAACTCTTCTAGAAGGTTATTTCTTTGTTCACAATTTTTCCAACAAAGAAAAGATCACATTCACACTCCTTAAAGCTCTCCCTCATGTCAAACATTGGTGGGAAAATTACTGGGAGCAAAGTTCCACAGAGGAGTCTGGAATATATGAGGCCGATCCCACTTGAGATTTTTTTGTGGATGTTGTAAAGGAACAATATTACCCTGTTGGCAACTATGAGGACCAGTACTATGAGGGGCCAAGTAGTTTCAAAGTTCACCAATACCTTCCATACCTTGTATACCATGTTGGGTTTCAAATATTCTTAGCAACATTTGGTTCTGAAATACTATGGGGCTCTACACAGATACATCCAGACTGAAATGGATTTCCTGGACATCTCATCACTCGGTGCTTCTTATCGATATGCTGTTAAAATTGAGAAGAAATTTAAGCACTAGAACAAACGGTAATTTGGGTCTGCAAATCCGCAACAACCAAAGTATGAAAAATACGGCCCTAAAAAACAGTCTCCCGAAAACTAGTCCAAGACATAGGAAAAGAAGGGTCACAGGAAGACAAAGATGGACACCGAAAAATGGTTTGATTTCCAAAAATGCCCCTGGGGAAACACTGATGAATGTCACTCAAAACAGTCATTGGTGGCCGAGATCAAAGACAAGGAGTCGAACCTTGATTCAGAATCTGATTCTTAAAATACTGGTAAAGGACAGATCATTGACGCAGACCCCACTACTATTTTCACGACCACAGTAATTCAACCAGAAGAACCAACAGATATTGAAGAGGGGGAGTGCCTTTTTCATTCATATATGTGGATGAAGTGGACCCCGCTACATTTTATTGTTGATAGTGAAAGTTAGAAAAACCTCATCTCAGAAGAGGTCGTCAAACAACTGGGATTGTCGATAACACCACACCCACAGCCATACAACATCGGGTGGCCTCAGCAAGGATGATATCTTTGTGTCAGCCAACAGTCATATGGTATCCAACCCTTCAAGGATGAGGTATTATGTGATTTTTCTTCACTGGATGTCTGTGATGTTCTCTTGGGCCAACCATATATGTTAAGACGCCATGATGTTTACGAGTCTTGATCCTGTAGTGTCATTGTTACTTTGGGGGGTCATCTCTACAGAATACTAGAGGTAGTTCTGACTACTGTTCCACTTAAAAAGTGGCACAAGATAATATCTCATACTGCAAAATTCAACTTCTTCACAATCTGTTCAAAAGGAGAACAAAAGGACACTGCAACCACTATAGCCTTGCCCCAAGCACCTTCTATCCAACATAAGTAGGTCGACAAGGCTGCAGCAAAGTGAAAATATTCCTTCTGCACATTGTCCTCTCATGTATCTTGACTTGTTGAACATCCTCAACCTCAACAGGTTCGTGACAGATTTCCACAAACTGAGCAATGCGACGTTTCCAGAAAGATAAGCATCTCACCAAGATGTAGATTCAACAAATGCTTTGCCCTCTCCCCCGAAAACTCAACGCAATGGATACCATTGCTTCCTAAGGAGGGAGGATTGATATAGGTGGATATTGGTAGCCATCCACCTTTTCCAAATGGCTCAAAATAGTTTTCTGGCAATTTTGGCAATTTACTATTTTTAGCAGGTTTTAACTTCTGCGGCCATTTTGAGGGCCCAAATGAAGGTTTTTCGAGATAGAGGATCTAAATTATATCCGAATGCATGATTGAGCCCCCAAAATGAATCTCCTCGACTATACCTTTCCGACGGGCTATCACACACCTAAAACAGAGATCGTATACAAAAGTTCTGACTCTAGGAAGTTGATGTACTCACTTACCCAAACGGGGCCCACATGACTTTTGGCACTTCATCTCCTAGGGTTAGGTTTTTGGATGTCTAGAGTTTTTGGCATTCCTGCTTATTGTAAAAAAAGGCCTTTAGAGCCTCATTGTAATCATCTTCTTGCGAATGCGAGTAGCCGTCACATCATTTCTCAGAGATAAGCTGCCACCATTCTAGCGAGTCTTTCACTCTATATTTTTACAGTCTCTGTACCTTTTTTTCATTAATAGAAATCATGTATTATTGTATATATGTGTTTATGGTTGCATCTCTGATACATTTATGTTATATTATTGAATATTTGTGATATTTCTGTGCATTTCTTTATTATATCTCTGATCTCAATAATCCAGATCAATGTTATCAGAGCAGGCTGCTCTTGATCATTTTTTCAGTGCATGTCCCTCACGAGGTCTGAGTATAGGAAGTTGGGTCTCGAGCTTGTCTCTTTTGAAGACAATTGCTCTCACACACCCAAGAAACCTTCAATGGTATAAGAAAAGAAAAATGACGGAGGAGACGATCCTATCAATCTGTTGCTTAAGCAAGCTCTCACGTGACAGAGGGACGAAATGATGGAGAATTTTGCCCACATACTTAAACGTCTACCGATAGCATCAGGTGCATATTCATCAAGCGGCCACTTTGGCGGCACCTCTCCTTTCAAGGTACAAGTTAATTTTGATATTCCTGTATTTGAATGATAGATAGATGTATAAGCCCTAGAAAAATGGTTAACTCTGCTAGAAGGTTATTTCTTTGTTCACAATTTTTCCAACAAAGAAAATATCACCTTTGCACTCCTTAAAGCTCTCCCTCATGTCAAACATTGGTGGGAAACTTACTGGGAGCAAAGATCCACGGAGGAGTCTGGAATATATGGGGTCGATCCCACTTGGGATTTTTTTGTGGATGCAATAAAGGAACAGTATTATCCTGTTGGCAACTATGAGGACCAGTACATGAGATGGACCAGACTGTGGCAAGAGAGGATCCAAGAAGTTCTAGAGTTCACCAATACCTTCCATACATTGTGCAACAATATGGGTATCAAAGACTTCGAGCAACATTTGGTTCTGAAATACTGTGGGGCTCTACACAGATATATCCAGACTGAAATGGATTTTCTGGACATCTCATCACTTGGTGCTACTTATCGATATGCTATTAAAATTGAGCAGAAATTTAAGCACCAGAAAAAATGAGAATTCAGGTCTGCAAATCCACAATAACAAAAGTATGAAAAAGACGACCCTAACAAATATTCTCTCGAAAACTAGTCCAAGACACGGGAAAAGAAGGGTCACAGGAATACAAAGAAGGACACCGAAAAATGGTGTGATTTCCACAAAATCCCCTGCAACAACACCGATGAATGTCGCTCAAAAGAGTCGTTGGTGGTCGAGGTAAAAGACAAGGAGACAAACCATGATTCAGAATTTGATTATCAAAATATTGGTAAAGGAAAGATCATTGACGCAGACCCCACTGTTATTGTCCTGACTGCAACAATTCAACTAAAAGAACCAACAAATCCTAAAGAGGGGGAGCGCATTTTTCATTCACATATGTGGGTGAAGGGGACCCCACTACATTTTGTTGTTGATAGAAGAATCCAAGAAAACCTCATCTCAGCAGAGGTCATCAAACAGTTGGGATGGTCGACAACACCACACCCATAGCCATACAACATCAGGTGGCTTCGGCAAGGACGAGATCTCCGTGTCAGCCAACAGTGTTGATTGTCATACGGCATCCAAACCTTCAAGGATGAGGTATTATGTGATGTTTCCCCACTAGATGTCTGTGATGTTCTCTTGGGCCAACCGTATATGTGGAGACGCCATGTTGTTTATGAGTCTCGACCCCATAGTGTCATTGTTACATTGGGGGTTCATCTCTACAGAATACCATAGGTAGTTCTGATTACTGTTCCACATAAAAAGTGCCGCAAGGTAGTATCTCATACTGCAAAATTCATCTTCTTCACAATCTGTTCGAAAGGAGAACAAAATGACACTGCAACCATTACAGCCTTGCCCCAAGCACCTTCTATCCAATAGAAACAGGTCGACAAGGCTGCAACAAAGTGAAAATATTCCTTCTACACATCGTCCTCTCATGTATCTCGACTTGTTGAACAACCTCAACCTCAACATGTTCGTGACAGAGTTCCACAAACTGAGTAGTGAGACATCTCAAGAAAGACAAGCAGCTCACCAAGATGCAGATTCAACAAATGTTTTTCCCTCTCCCCCAGGAACTCAACGCAATGGAGACCATTTCTTCCAAAGGAGGGAGAATTGATTTAGGTGGATATCGGTGGCCACCCACCTTTTCCAAATGGCTCAAAACAGTTTTATGGCAATTTTGACAATTTACTATTTTTAGTAGGTTTTAACTTCCGTGACGATTTTGAGGGCCCAAATGAATGTTTTTCAATATAGAGGTTATAAATGATATTTTAATGCATTATTTATCCCCCAAAATTAATCTCCTCGATAATACCCTTCCAATGAGCTATCACACGCCTAAAACAGAGATCGTATGCAAAAGTTACGACGTCGAGAATTTGATGTACTCACTTACCCAAGTGGGGCCCACATGACTTTTGGCGCTTCATCTCCTAGGGTTAGGTTTTTGAATGTCTAAGGTTTTCGCATTCCTACTTATTGTAAAAAAATACCTTCAAAGCCTCATTGTAATCATCTTCTTGCGAATGCGAGTAGCTATCACATCTCTTCTCAGAGATAAGATGCCACCATTCTAGCGAGTCTTTCACTCTGTATTTTTACAGTCTCTGTACATTTCTTTCATTAAGAGAAATGGTTTATTACTGTATATTTGTGTTTATGGTTGCATATCTGATACATTTTTGTTATATTATTGAATATCTGTGATATCTCTGTGCATTTATTTATTATATCTTTGATCTCAATAATCCGGATCAGTGGTATCAGAGTAGGCTGCTCTTGATCATTTTTTTAGTGCATGTCCCCGACGAGGTCTGAGTATAGAAAGTTGGGTCTCAAGCTTGTCTCTCTTGAATAAAATCTCTCTCTCACACACAAGAAACCCTCGATGGTGGAAGAAAACAAAAACGACGGAGCAGACGATCCTATCAATTTGTTGCTTGAGCAAGCTCTCACGCAACATAGGGACGAAATGATGGAGAATTTTGCCCACATTATTAAATGCTTACCGATAGGATCAGGCGCATCTTCACCAAGAGGCTACTTTAGAGGAACATTTCCTTTCAAGGTACAACTTAATTTTGATATTCCTTTATTTGAAGGACATATAGATGCAGAAGCCCTAAAAAAATGGTTAACTCTGCTAGAAGGTTATTTCTCTGTTCACAATTTTTCCAACAAAGAAAAGATCACCTTCGCACTCCTTAAAGCTCTCCCTCATGTCAAACATTGGTGGGAAACTTACTGGGAGCAAAGTTCCATAGAGGAGTTTGGAATATATGGGGCCGATCCCACTTGGGATGTTTTTGTGGATGTTGTAAAGGAACAGTATTACAATGTTGGCAACTATGAGGACCAGTACTTGAGATGTACCACATTGTGGCAAGAGAGGGGCCAAGCAGTTCTGGAGTTCACCAATACCTTCCATACCTTGCACACCAAGTTGTGTATCAAAGACTCCGAGCGACATTTAGTTCTAAAATACCATGGGGATCTACATAGATACATCCAGAATGTAATGGATTTTCTGGACATCTCATCAGTCTGTGCTGCTTATCGATATGTTGCTAAAATTGAGCATAAATTTAAGCACAAGAAAAAATGGGAATTCAGATATGCAAATCCGCAACAACCAAAGTATGAAAAAGATGGCCCTAACAAACAGTGTCCCAAAAACTAGTCCAACACACAGGAAAAGAAGGGTCACGGGAAGACAAAGAAGGACACCAAAAAGTGGTGTGATTTCCACAAAATCCCATGGCACAACACCGATGAGTGTCACTCAAAATAGTCATTAGTGGTAGAGATCAAAGACAAGGAGCCGAACCCTGATTCAGAATATGATTCTTAAAATACTAGTAAAGGACAGATCATTGACGCAGACCCCACTGCTATTGTCATGACTACAGAAATTCAACCAGAAGAACCAATAGATCCTGAAGAGGGGGAGCGCCTTTTTCATTCACAGATGTGGGTGAAGTGAACCCCGCTACATTTTATTGTTGATAGCGGAAGCCAGAAAAACCTCATCTCAGCAGAGGTCATCAAACAGTTGGGATTGTCAACAACACCACACCCACAGCCATACAACATTGGGTGGCTTCGGCAAGGAAGAGATCTCTATGTCAGCCAACAGTGCCTATTTTCATACAACATCCAACCCTTCAAGGATGGGGTATTATGTGATGTTGCCCCACTGGATGTCTGTGATGTTTTCTTGGGCCAACCATATATGTGGAGACGCCATGTTGTTTATGAGTCTCAACCCCATAGTGTCATTGTTACTTTGGGGGGTCATATTTAAAAAATACCAGAGGTAGTTCCAACTATTTTTCCACCTAAAAAGTGTCACAAGGTAGTATCTCATACTGCAAAATTTATGTTCTTCACAATCTGTTCAAAAGGAGAAAAAAAGGACACTGCAACCACTACAACCTTGCCCCAAGCACCTTCTATCCAATAGAAACAGGTCAGCAAGGCTGCAGCAAAGTGCAAAGATTCATTAGGCACATTGTCATCTCATGTATCTCGACTTGTTGAATAGCCTCAACCTCAATAGGTTCGTGACAGATTTCCACAAACTGAGCAGCGCGATGTCTCCAGAAAGACAAGTAGTTCACTAAGATGCATATTCAACAAATGCTTTTCCCTCTCCCTTGAGAACTCAACGCAATAGAGACCATTTCTTTCTAAGGATGGAAGCTTGATCCAGGTGGATATCAGTGGCCATCCACCTTTTCCAAATGGCTCAAAACAATTTTCTGACAATTTTGGAAATTTACTATTTTTAGCAGGTTTTAACTTCCACGACCATTTTGAGGGCCCAAATGAAGGTTTTTAGAGATCAAGGTTCTCAATGATATCCAAAGGCATGATTGATACACCAAAATGAATCTCTTCAACGACACCTTTCCAATGATCTATCACACGCCTAAAACAAAGATCGTATGCAAAAGTTACGACCCCAGGAAGTTGATGTACTCACTTACCCAAACGAGGCCCACATGAATTTTGGCGCTTCATCTCCTAGTGTTAGATTTTTTAATGTCTAGGGTTTTTCGCATTCCTACTTATTGTAAAAAAAAGGCCTTCGGAGCCTCATTATAATCATCTTCTTGCGAATGCAAGTAGCCATCACATCTCTTCTCAGAGATAAGATACCACCATTCTAGCGAGTCTTTCACTCTGTATTTTTATAGTCTCTGTACATTTATTACATTCATATAAATCATGTATTACTATATATCTATGTTTATGGTTGCGTCTCTGATACATTTCTGTTATATTATTGAATATCTGTGATATCTTTATGCATTTCTTTATTATATCTCCGATCTCAATAATCTGGATCAGTCATATTAGAGAAGGCCGCTCTTGATCGTTTTTTCAGTGCATGTCCCCGACGAGGTCCGAGTATAGAAAGTTGGGTCTCGGGCTTGTCTCTCTTGAAAAAAATCACTCTTGCACACCCAAGTAACCCTCAATGGTGGAAGAAAATAAAAACGATGGAGCAGACGATCCTATCAATCTATTTCTTAAGCAAGCTCTCACGCGACAGAGGGAGGAAATGATGGAGAATTTTTCCCACATCCTTAAATGCCTGCCGATATCATCAGGCACATATTCATCAAGTGGCCACTTTGGAGGCACCTCGCCTTTCAAGGTACAAGTTAATTTTGATATTCCTGTATATGAAGGACAAATAGATGCATAAGCACTAGAAAAATGGTTAACTCTACTAGAAGGTTATTTCTTTGTTCGCAATTTTTCCGACAAAGAAAAGATCACCTTCGCACTCCTTAAATTTCTCGCTCATGTCAAACATTGGTGGAAAACTTATTGGGAGCAAAGTTCCACAGAGGAGCTTGGAATATATGGGGTCAATCCCACTTGGGATTCTTTTGTGGATGTGGTAAAGGAACAATATTACCCTGTTGGCAACTACGAGGACTAGTACATGAGATGGACCACATTGTGGAAAGAGAGGGGCCAAGTAGTTTTAGAGTTCACTAATACCTTCCATACCTTGCGCAACAAGTTGGGTATCAAAGACTCCAAATGACATTTGCTTCTGAAATACCATGGGACTCTACACAGATACATCTAGAGTTAAATGGATTTTTTGGACATCTCATCACTCGGTGCTACTTATCGATATGTTTTTAAAATTGAGTAAAAATTTAAGTACCAGAACAAACGAGAATTCAGATTTGCAAATCTGCAACAGCCAAAGTATGAAAAATACATCTCTAACAAACAGTCTCCCAAAAACTAGTCCAAGACACAAGAAAAGAAGGGTCATGGGAAGACAAAGAAGGACACCGGAAAATGGTGTGATTTCCACAAAATCCCCTAGCACAACACCAATGAATTTCGCTCAAAACAGTCATTGGTGGCTGAGATCAAAGAAAAGGAGTTGAACCCTGATTCAGAATTTGATTTTGAAAATACTAGTAAAGGACAGATAATTGACACAAACCCCACTGCTATTGTCATGACCGCAACAATTCAACCAGAAGAACCAACAGATCCTGAAGAGGGGGAGCACCTTTTTCATTCATAGATGTGGGTGAAGGGGACCCCGCTACATTTTATTGTTGATAGCAGAAGCCAAAAAAACCTCATCTCAACAGAGGTCGTCAAACAGTTGGGATTATCGACAACACCACAAGCGCAGCCATACAACATCTGGTGGCTTAGGCAAGGACAATATATTTTCATTAGCTAATGGTGTCGATTTTCATACGTCATCCAACCCTTCAAGTATGAGGTATTATGTAATGTTGCCCCACTGGATTTCTGTGATGTTCTCTTGGGCCAACCATATATGTGGAGATGCCATGTTGTTTATGAGTCTTGACTTTGTAGTTTCATTCTTACTTTGGGGGGTCATCTCTACAGAATACCAGAGGTAGTTCCAACTACTATTCCACCTAAAAAGTGTTGCAAGGTAGTATCTCATACTGCAAAATTCAGCTTCTTCACAATCTGTTCAAAAGGAGAACAAAGGTACACTGCAACCACTACAGCCTTGCCCCAAGCACCTTCTATCCAATAGAAGCAGGTCGACAAGGCTAGAGGAAAGTGAAACGATTCCTTCTGCACATCGTCCTCTCATGAATCTTGACTTTTTTAACAACCTCAACCTCAATAGGTTCATGATATATTTCCACAAACTGAGCAGCGCGACGTCTCCAGAAAGACAAGCAGCTCACCATGAAGATTGAACGAACACTTTTCCCTCTCCCCCAGGAGCTCAACGCAATGGAGACCATTGCTTCCTAAGGAGGGAGGATTGATTCAGGTGAATATTGGTGGCCACCCACCTTTTCCAAATGGCTCAAAACAGTTTTTTGACAATTTTGGCAATTTACTATTTTTAGCAAGTTTTAACTTCCACGGCCATTTTGAGGGCCCAAATGAAGTTTTTTAGAGATCAAGGTTATAAATCATAGCCAAATAAATTATTGATCCCCCAAAATGAATCTCCTCAGTGATACCTTTCCAACGAGCTATCGCACGCCTAAAATGGAGATCGTATGCAAAAGTTATGACCCCGGGAAGTTGACGTACTCACTTACCCAAACAGGGCCCACCCGACTTTTGGCGCTTCATCTCCTAGGGTTAGGTTTTTGGATGTCTAGGGTTTTTGGCATTCTTTCTTATTGTAAAAAAATACCTTCAGAGCCTCATTGTAATCATCTTCTTGCGAATGCGAGTAACTGTCACATCTCTTCTTAGAGATAAGCTGCCACCATTCTAGCAAGTCTTTCACTCTGTATTTTTACAATCTCTATACATTTATTTCATTAATAGAAATTGTGTATTACTATATATCTGTGTTTATGGTTGCATCTCTGATACATTTCTATTATATTATTGAATATATGTCATATCTCTCTGCATTTCTTTATTATATCTCCGATCTCATTTCGTGCAGAAAATAATCTGGATCAATTCGAGGGAGCACTAGATAGTTGAGTATTAGGCATAGTGCCAAAGTTGCAAAAGAGAGAGGGAGAAAAACAGTGAGAGTGAGAGTGTGCATTAGTTTACCGCGAGAGGATCGAAGAAGGATTTTGAAGGCCTTTTTCCTAATGTTGAGTAACTAGAGCTTGTTTTGGTATCCTCTACATATCTCTTCATGGCTATTTCTTTGACTACAGATATGTATTGGAAATCCTCAACCCATAATCTCTTTCTCTACCAAAGTTTCCTTACTTCCTCTGCCTGTTAAACCAAGTTCAATGATGGGATTATATGTATAATAATTTGTCCATGAACGTGGAAAGCTTCGTCAACCTCACTTTTATATGGATAAAGTCAACTATATTTGTTCCTTTTATTTTTCACATTTTTAACTTGCTTCAACAAAGTACAACTCAAGAAAACCCCTATCTTAGAATGTTAAAAATAAATATCCCAACAACAAACCAATAATTTGGAATACACATAATTTATATACAATTCGATTTAATCACTCAACAAAACAAGGCTGCATGGCAGCGGAGTCCCTGCCAGGTTGGGATGGGAGTAAATGCGACCTAGTACAAACACGTGGCTAGAAAGTTGAAATACATTGAAATACTTTTATACATAAGAAATATGTACTTTTGTAATGGATCGCGGGTTGTAATGCTAGCGATATACAAAAAGCACTGATAGTTCTGTGATACAAAAATTGAGCCTCTTATGTTCTTTGCGATACAAAAATCGAGGAGTGGATTTGCGGACTATAGAAATTCATCACAAATAAAAAAATTATCCATACGAAATATGTACTTGTATAAAGTAGATATTTATGTGTATACATACAAAATTTCATCTTTTATAAAGTATGGGGAAGAGATTTTATAGAGGATGCAGGGAGCCCTCATTGCATACTTAGCCATTTTTTGGATCGCGAGTTCTCGAGCTGGTGGGTTCAAAATTGGGCCTCTGATGTTCCATGGCCTACAAATAGCACCAACAGTTCCATGATATACAAAATGATAGGTGGAGTTTAGTTTTCTTTAAAACCAAGGATTTTCTTGGACAAAAAGATATAGCATTGCCGAATTAGTTTTCTTTGCACACATTTTATAGAGCATGCAGGGAGCGGTCATTCCATACTTTGCCAGTTTTTGGATCGTGGGTTCTTGGGCTGGTGGTTTCAAAAATGGGTCTTTGTTGTTTCATGCCCTACAAACAACATCGAGAGTTCTGCGATATAGAAATTGACAAGTGGCGTTGTGTGTCTATTACATATCTTTGTAAATTACATCAAAATTTAAAACATCAACATCATTGAAGACCAAAAAATTAGCATACACTAGGAGACAAGAAATGTAGCATGTCCGAATTAGTTTTATTTGGAACAAACAAGAAAGGTTCCTGGAAACCCAAAATTTAGTATACAATAAGGGCATTATCGAATCAGTTTTCTTTGTAATTTATCAAAAAATAATAATGTATGTTACATGTTTCTGGAAATTGGCGGGTTCAAAATTGAGTCTCTAATGTTCCATGGCCTACAAATAGCACCGACAGTTCCGCGATATACAAAATTATAGGTGGAGTTGCGGAATATAGAAATTTACAAAAAAATAATGTCTGTTATACAATAGAATAGTAATAACTTTTTCCTGAATTAGCTTGCTTTAAAACTAAGGTTTTTCTTGGACAAAAAAGATATAGCATTGTTGAATTAGTTTTCTTTGTACACGTTTTATAGAGCATGCAGGGAGAAGTCATTTCATACTTCGCCTGTTTTTGGATCGCAGGTTCTCGGGTTGGTGGTTTCAAAAATGGGTCTCTATTGTTCCATGCCCTTCAAAAAACATCGAGAGTTCCGCAATATACAAATTGAGAAGCGGTGTTGTGAACTATACAAACTTATTATAAAATAAATAATGTCTGTTACATATATCTGGAAATTACATCAACATTTAAAACATCAACATCATTCAAGAACAAAAAATTAGCATACAATAGGAGACAAGAAATGTAGTATATCCGAATTAGTTTTATTTGGAACAAACAAGAAAGGTTCATGGAAACCCAAAATTTAGTATACAATAAGGGCATTATCGAATCAGTTTTCTTTGGAATTTATCAAAAATTAATAATGTCTGTTACATGTTTCTGTAAATTTAAATGCATTTGTCATTTATATTGGGATTGGGACTCCCGCTGACCATAAAAAGAAATAAGTACAAGAATTAGGAACATTGAAAGAAGTGCGCGATGGTAGAGAGGAAGACCTGAAAAGAAGAAATTGGAAGTTAAGAGTGTTTGGTTACAGTTTTCTATTGAAAGAGGACATAAATGGATTAATAATGAAGAGAAGATGACAACATAGTTAAACTGGATTGATAAACAAAACAATATGATAGTATAAACTTACTATGAAGCCGATGCGTTTTTGTTGCTATCATCGATGGGCATTGTAATCCTGTTGACCAGTAGTTTCCCTTCTTGGATGAGGCCATCCATTCTCTCTTGGAACCATTCTTCGATGTATCTTTTCATGGGCGTTGTGTTGGTTTCATCTCGGATTTCTATGTTGTAAAGGTCGTTTTCTAATTTCCTTAGATCCATTGAAATACTATGCAGAGTTTGTTCAATTTATTCATTGTGTGAGGCATAGTCCAATACCCAGTGCTCGTGCTCATCTAGACGATGTTCAAGTATGTTGTAAAACTTTTCGAAAGACAACCCCTTTAAAATATCAACTTGTTCCTTGAAGGCTTCTTTGGTGACTGACAAGGATTTGAGAATTAAGTTAGGATATTGAACCTCGTTGGTAGTTCTGGCTAAGTCCAGCTAGAGAAGGCTTGTGAATAAATCTTCCTTTTCTGATATGACTTGTTTACATGACTTGACAATGAGCTGCAGGTTGTCAACTTTCTGTTTCCAGCATGCTTTTACTTTTTTGGTGCACTTTGGCAAGGGGATTTTATCCTATCTTCTTTTCAGTTTTGATGTCTTTTCGGCATATTTGGAAAAAGGGGCCAGTACCTGATCACAGAAAAGTTGTTCATTTTTTAAATTTGTCTCTAATTGTTCCAGCAAATCATTGGCCTTCTTTCCGAAGGAAACTAAATTTTGCAATGTTTCCCAGGCTTCAGTAACTACCTGCATTCTTTTGTTGATGCTATTCTCTACAAGGGCTCTAGAGAATGCAAGGAGGGTAGAGGATACTTTCAACTTCGCTGCAGTGGTAGCAGGCACGATTTTTTCCAAAGCCCTAGAAATTCTGGAGTTGCAAGGAAATCCTTATCAAATTCATTGAGGAACTGTTTCATATTGGTATTTTCTATCTTAATTCCTCCAATGGAATCACTAAGAATGTCACCGGTTCCCTGGTGAAATTGGCAGATTTGGGACGACGACATTTTGCTAAGGTTAATCTCTACGTGAGATTTGTCTTTCTTGTTTGTTACATCTCTCTTTTCAATGACCAGACATTTAGATTGGCTATCAAAAATAGCACTCTAGATTACGAAGGATTCATCTATGTCAAAAAATTCGGTGTCTGATATTTCCATCGTGGATGACCCAATTTTTTGCATGTGCTCAACTTGAATTTCAAGTTGCAGTTTTCCACTTTCAATTTGGGGTTCCTTCGCCTGCCCTGCATTTTTTTCTCTTCTTCTTCAGTGGAATTTTGTGAGAACTATCAATATTTATGTGAGGAGGGTTCTTATCTCCTCCTTTCAAATTTTTCTGGGTTGCTTTCTTACTGGGGTGGACCATCGAAGCGATGCTCTGTGATGTCATGTTATTGGGAGTGCTGGCAAGGGACTGGGTACTCTTCTCACTAGATACGTTTCCATGTTGTCTGTACAATTCAATGGTGCTTTGCAATCTCTCTGCATCGCAATCGTCAGAAGCAAGATTGTTGTCGACACTGTTCCTATATTAGGTCAGGTGTGTATGGATAAAAGAGGTCTTAAAGCCAACACCTAGTAAATGTTCTTGAAAAATTCCATTAGGGTCGAACCCTTTTAGCCTTTCAGCGTACGTTAGGTTCAATTTCTTGAAATGGGTGGAAAACTTCTCAATCTTGTTGATGTTTCTGCACACAAAGTCTCCGACTTTCCAGGGCAGAGGAATGAACTGTTTGTTTTTCTTGTCATGGAAAAAATGCAACCAGTGGTTGTATTGCCTTTCTATTTATGCAACAAACATCTTGTCTGTGATGTGGCATGGAAGGAAGCTAGTATTTTCCTTAGAGACAAAGACCATGAGGACACTGTGATTTTCCTCTTGCTCAAGTGTGCCCTTCCTATTCAAAAACTTGGTTGCCTGGCCAAACATCCGCAGAGCATCCTTGCCTAAAAGTAAATCTTTGAAAACTGAGACAAAGCCATTAAAAAATCATAAAAACAATGGGAGGCCCTGTGTCTCAACAAGGCCTCGTGCCAAAATGTTACTGGGTCAAATCCACAGTTTATTTAATTGGAAAGAGAAAGTTTTGGAAATAGAGAAAAATACACAATTGTGAAAATCAAGTAGGATGACATATAAAATATATTCGATTCTTTGAATCGTGACAACTGGGAGCAGAGCTCAATCGAAATTAGCTTCCCCCAATCGAAAATGTATTGTTCCTTGACTGTGAAATACAAAATATAAATAATTATATGGGAAATGCATGATGTGGATGCATGTCTCGTTATTCTTGTAACCAGCCAAGCAATTTCCCGGAATGGATTTCTAAAGGAACTTACCTACAACCTTGTGATATCTTCAGGAACTGTTGTCGGGTCTTCGAGGAAGTATTCTAAGATTTCCAACCCATTATTATGTTTTTCTATAAATGGTTTGCAGTCTTGTCCTCTGAATGTCAATGCTGGGTTAGACAATTTTAACATCTCGCGGAAGAGCCGAGGTGACAAAGAAACAGGAGAATGGTTGTGCAGTGGAATAATTCTTTGGCCTAGAATATATTTTTCGGCGCACCAAGAGACCACCTCCTTAGAGTCAAAAACCTCAAGAACGCAGCCTACATGAGCAATTCCAGAGGTCCAAATCACTTCATTTTGGGCGGAACGAGATGAATAGTAAAAGTATGCCCTAGACCAGTGAAATTTATGGTCCTCCTGTGTGAACATATTTACTGTATATCCATAAAACTATTTTCGACCTGGTGCCATAAGTCTACAAGAATGTTTATTTGTTCCAGCCGATGAATGAAATGAAAATTTGGAAGGGATAATATAACCCTGCGCAAATTTTGGTCGAAAGCGTGTCAATGGGAGATGTCCTCGAGAGTTTTGTTGATTAATGACAATTTGGACATATGTTGCATGATGCGTTGTTAACATTAAAAAGTAATCATTCCATACATAGAAATGCCAACACGTTGGATATTGAAATGAGCAATTAATCATTGTAGATTTCTTGAGCAGCCCAACACAAGGACGCATGTTGGAGATGAACAATCAGAAGGGACAAAATAAATCTTTGCACATATTGGTTTAATGCATAATAATGGGATATCTCCTCGAGGTTTTCGTCCATTAATGACAATGTTGACGGTTCCTGCATGGTCAGTTGTTAGCATGAAAGGTTTCTAATCGCATAGTAAGAAAGTACAGAGGTCACGAGCAGGGAAAAAAAGACAGCTACAAAATAGGGTTGCAATGTACAAGCATTGAGGGTGAGGGCGCAAGGGTCAAATTGTATGTCTCGAAATTTTTTGAGTGCAATACGTGTAACAATGAAGAGGATATGCTAGGATAGCTAGAAGCATGGGAAGTTAGTGGGGATAGAAGGAAACGAGAGATACTTTGAAACATTTGTGAGAAGTGGTAGAGTGACCGCGCTAGAATTGTCGATTTCATGAACCCAACAACACGATAATCCAAAACAGGGTGAGAAGGTGTCTGCAAAGGAGGCAAGGCCCGAACCTTCTAATTGTATCGCTCTGAACATTTGAATGCATAATCTGTAACATGGAAGAGAGGACGATGTCATAATCTGGTAATCAATTTGTATATTGCGGAGAGTGCAATCCCAACTGTTTCGTACCTCTGTGTCCAGTTGTCAGTACTAAGAGATAATTTAGTATTCAAAATAATTTTTTAGATACTGTTAGATAGTTCATAGGGACTAGCACCCATAAACAATGACAATCTCCAGCCTGCCAGTCCTGCATTCCGTGTGTAAATTTGTATATCACGGAACTGTGAACGCTATTTGGAGGACACGAAACAATGGAAGTGCAATGTTGAGTCATCCACTTCATAGGTTTTCTTGTCAATTTGTATATCGCGGAACTATGGGTGCTATTTGTAGGCCACAGAAAAATGGAGGTCCACGTTTGATCCCGCGTGCCTGAGAACCCGCGATCCAAATTGTCGCTAGATATTGAATGAAGAATTTGTACATGCTCTATAAAATATCATGGGAATTAGTACATGCTCTATAAGATATCATGTCCATACTTTATAGTCCCATAATACATGGGAAGAAAAAAAAGGGAAAAAGAGCAGAGTAGTTAGCAGTGAAATTGTAGATCATGGAAATTTAGAGTGGAAGATGTATATAACGAAGAAACATATCGAAAGAATCGAAAGAAATAGCGGTCGTTTGGATTCATTGTTTGATTATATAGATGGAGATAAACATATGTCAACCCGCCAATGCTAGAGTTCCATATTTCGTGAACCGGGAAACAAGAGGATCCAAAACAAGCTGAGAAAGTTTCTGCAAAGGAGGCGAGGCTCGGACCTTCTAATTGTATCGCTCTAAACATTGGAATTCATAATCTGTAACATGGAAGAGCGGACAATGTCAAAATACGGTAGTCAATTTGTATATTGCGGAGAGTGCAATCCCAACTGATTTGTACCTTTGTGTCCAGTTGTCACTACTAAGAGCTATTTTAGTATTCAAAATAATTTTGTAGATATTGTTATACAGGGAAAAAATAAAAACTAAAATAATTTTTTAGATACTATTAGATACTTCATAGGGATTAGCATCCGTAAACAATGGCAATCTCCACCCTGCCGGTCCTGCACTCTGTGTGTCAATTTCTATATCGTGGAACTGGGAGCGTTGTTTGGAGGAAACAGAACAATAGAAGTGCAATGTTGAGTTAGCCAGTTCGCAGGTGCGCTTGTCAATTTGTATATCACGGAACTCGGGGTGCTATTTGTAGGCCACAAAACAATGGAGGCCCAATTTTGAGCCCGCCTTCCCGGCTGAGAACCCGCGATTCAAAATGTCGCTAGGTATGGAATGCGAAATTTTTACATGTTCTATAAAATATCATGTCCATATTTTATAGTCCCATAATACACAAGAAGAAAATAAGGGAAAAAGGACAGAGAAGTTCGCAGTGGAATTCTAGATAATACACGGGAAGAAGAGAAGGGAAAAAGAACCAAGTATCTCATAGAAGAACATCTAGTGTTTTCTTATTAATGAAAATGCTTGTGAATCCCTGTTGAGTTCTCACTAGTTAACGCATAAAGTGCAGATCACGAAAGTATCTTTCATACCACTATGTCCACTTGCCATTAATAAGAGCATTGCGGATGTATATCAGGAAGGACGCGAAGTTGTTGGGGATGGAAAGAAGAAACAGATACTTAGAATGAAATTAATGTATACAAGGAAACCACAGTGGAATTGTATATCACAAATGTTTTGAGTGCAAGATGTATATAGCGAAATGATAAGCAACTCATTTCGCAAGTGCCATCCCCGCAGCGGTGGGCATAAAATTGGCTAAGTATGAAAAGGAACAACATCCGATTGGATCTGTCGTGTGAGGATATAGATGGAGATGTTAAGACATGAATTGAAGATCATGGAAGTATCTTTTGTACCACTGTGTCCACTTGTCACTGGTAAGACCATTGTTGATGTATGTCAAGAAGGATGTGAAGTTGCTAAGGATGAAAATCAACAACAGATACTTTGAACAAATTTAATGTATACGAGGAACCCATGGTAGAATTGTAGATCACATATGTTTTCAGTGCAAGATGTATATAGTAGAACGACAAGCAGCTGGGTCGCAAGTGTCGGCCCCGTAGCGGCGGGCATAAAATTGGCTAAGTATGGAATGGAACAACGGTCAGTTGGATCCGTCTTGCAATGATATAGATGGAGATGAAGACATGTCAAGCCACTGTACATAGAAAGACGACTAAGTATAAAACCAAAAATCCATAATGGAAGGGAAAAGAAAAATGGGAAAATAGATAAGTATCTGAGAGTCGGGAAAACCTTTTTTTTTCGTTTATTAATGGTAATGTTTTCGAACCTCTGCTAGCTTCTCACTAGTAAAATCATTAAGTGAAAATCACTGAAGTTCTTTGCCGGCAACATGTATATGACGAAACAGGGGACATAGGTATTGGATACCGTGAACCCGAGGCCTGGTGTCCAGATAACTGGCTAAGTATTGGCCAAGATGAAGTTTTGATATCTATTTCAATAGTATTCATACTAGTATCTATCAATGGAGAAATTTTTTGTATTTATCTGAATAGTATTCATACTAATATATATTAATGGATTTTTTATGTTTCAAATGAAAATGATCTCCCAATTTGCAGGATGCTCTTCGGCTTGCAAATTTCGTTGAAACCAGGAAAATTTTGACTGAAAGATGTACGTAGCACAACAAGAAACATGAATTTGCATTGTGGTCTCAATGAGATAAATTCCTTATCATCTATTCATCTTGTCTTTGTTGCAATGACATCAGCAAACGATGCCTCTCCATAAACATCAATATCTAAATTAAATTAAAGGCAATCAAAATTTGTTGTGACTTTAAGTAATTAAAGCATAAATTGCAAACTATGGAAGTTCCTAGGCTGCAAGATGTATATGATGGAACATTGGACATATTTGTTTAATACTACAAACCCAAACATAACTGCCTAAGATTTTCCAAAGAGGAAGTTTTCTATATTTTTTCCAATAGTACTGATATTAGTATATATGCATGGATATTATCAAATAGAACAAGTTGCAATATATCCAACATAATTCACAAGAATATTGCGTCAACAATTCAGCTGCCTTGTTGTAACTCATGAATTCATTCTATTTATGAAACCCGAAGAATGAGAGCAGAATGGGTCCTCCAATTTATTTCTTTAAATACAGAGTCGGTGTCACATAAGTATGGCCTATGAAAAAATATTTTTAAATGTAAAATGTAAAGAAAGAACAGACCAGGTTTTATTTAGATTGAAGTAGTGAGTATCAGAAACAAAAGCTTCTCCTTCATATTTAACGACACGGGGGAAGAAGGTACAAAATACAATTAAAAAAAATACCAAAAATTGGAAAATACTATTAAGAAATATACCAAAATTATTCTATATTCAAATAAGATGTGTTACAAAACACAACTGAGGCTATTTACGACAACGATTGCGATTTCACCTGCCGTCGACCAATTAAAGATACGTACATTGATGAAGCTTATTCACACTTTTCTTGACGTTCAAACTCTTTATTCGTAAAAAATGAGTTGAATATCAATTTTGGGTTTTGTACTTAATCAATGTTGTGAAGTTCATCTATCCCATTTTTTTAAATACCTGGTTTCTTCCATATATGGCTTGCTTGCAATGGCTTCTTATTCAACATTCCATTCTTTTTCAAGTATTAATTTCCTTCTGCCATCAAAAAGTTGGGGTTTAAGGTGTTTTATTTTCAATGTTCCTGAGCATTCACATCTAAGACAACTTATAAATGCGATTCAGGCTGATTTCAAAGTGAAAGGAGTCATTTTATGTCACAACAGTTAAGGCAAGGGAAAAAAATTCAAGTATATAGTGACTGGTATTCTCCCTGTATTTGATCGTCTGTTTGGTTGAGAAGCCTGCCTGAGGATTTGTATGTGGAACTTCTTTTCTTTATTACAGTAAATTGGAAGAAATGTCCAACCCCTATGAAAAATGAAAATCTATTGAGGTACATAACTTCTTCGGGTAGCTAAGGTGTGGCAAGTGCATCAAATGCTGCAGAATGCTTCAGCACAAGTCTAGAAAGTGTATCAAATGTTACAGATGGCATCAAAATATATCTTTCCTCATAGCGGGGGAGGTATGGCGGCCCACAAAAAGGTCTATAATGTTCATAGGTGACGCCAAAGATGTGGACTCTGCAACTACATCCAGAGGAAACTGAACAAACTTTGACAAAGAACATGGATTTCTGTCAAGTCGGCTACCAAAGACACATGCAGGTCATCAAACTATGAAATAGAAACTCTTGTAGTGATAATATGTCATTTTATCCACCCATACAAATTATGTTACCAGCCTCCGAGAAAGACAAATACTTGTGCGATCTCTACAATTCGATACAGTGGTCAAATCTGTGTTGTTGGAAGAAGCTATATACTTAAACGAAGAACTATCTTCCAGGTGACCTAAAAATCCATTACAATTCCCAGCAAGAAAAAAAAGAAGTTCAACAAACAAATCTTCAGGTAGCCTTTTCAACCAACCAAAGCATCGAACATAGGGAGAACACCAACCAGAACATACTTGTTCTTTTTTTTTCGTCCTCTCTAAATTTTTCTTGCATAACAGTTTTCTTTTTACTCAAAGCTCATGTCACATAAAACCAGTCTCTCTTCTTTCATCTGCCCCTAAATTGCATCTCTAAGTTGTCTTACATGTCCATGACCAGGAACATTAGAACAATGTCACCCTAAAGCACAACTCTGTTATGATAGAGAGAAATGGCAATAAGTATTTAAAATCAAGGTTGGATGGTCTTCCATACATTTTTTGTTGATTCGTTTTAATGAGAGATGTTCTCGATATTTTTAGTTATCAATGCAAATCTTTTCGAATATGTATGTTGAATAGTGACTAGCAACACGTATTTAAATTCCGATATCCGAGCAAGTTCTCAAATCTGACATCTAAGATATGCACAACATTAAAGAGGGACATGACGTCAAGGCCTCTGTAGGTCACACGTTCGTGAACTATGCTGAAGATTTTAATAAAACTAAAATTGCACAAGCAAAAGAAATAAAATAAAAAGTATTTTCACAAATTCAAAATGCAAGCAAAAAGAAATTACCAGATCCCATAATATTCGGTTGTCTATTCATTTTAATGGCATATGTCCTCGAGCTTTCTAGTTATTAAAGCCCATCATTTTGAAATGCACAATATTAAAGAGGGGCATGATGTATAGGCCTTTGTGGGTGACACGTTCATGAACTATGCTGAAGCTTTTAAGAAAACTAAAACTACAGAAACAAAAAA
>JZKD02S2072352.1:349229-380439 GCA_000966675.3 Picea glauca | reverse complement strand
ATCCTCTGTCACACATTTGACTTACATTGAGCAAATTATGTTTCATCCCATCTATAGGAAGATCATCCTGAGAATCTCCTTTTCCATTACTTAAACTCACCATCCCTTTATCCTTTTTTTTCCTTGGTTCATCATTTTCAAGGATCACATTTCCTGTTTTGATTTTTCTTATAAGCAGAAGCCTATCCTTTTCTCCAGTCACGTGCTTGGAACATATACTATCTATATTCCAAGGGTTCTTTTGTCTTTGAGCCGACAACACTAATCCACACTTATCACTTTCTTTATTCTTCCAAACCTTGACATTTCCAGCAGAAGAATTCAAATCTGATTTATAGTTCTTTAAGCGACAATCAATAGCTTTATCTCTATAGTTATGACAAATGTAGCATTCTGGTTCATTGATTAAAGAGTCAAAATGATTGTTATGCTTAACCTGTGTCCTTTTCCCATCCATCAAGTGATTTGCAATCTGTGGAGGTTTTTTACTTGAGTGTCTCATTCGTTGTTGTGGCAGATATCTATACCTTGAATGTCTTGCTTGCTCATATCTAAATTTTAAAGAACAGTTTACAACTTTGTGACCAAAGTTAGAACAGAAAAAACAATATCCATAGAAAAATCCTTGGTACCTGGAAAATGGTTGTCTTCTTTGAGCAGGTTTGTTTCTTCCATGTTGATGATTTCCTTGAGCAGGGAGTGCATTATTTCTTTGTTCTACAGATTCAGTCCTGTCACCTTTTTCTTTACTCCTCCTGGGCGACTGATTGTCTTCCTTTGTTTTTGTAGGTTTGTTGTTGTCATTGATTGTAGATTTGACAAACTTGATGGGTTCTTTGTTTCTTGGTTGACCACTACTTGATCCCTCTTCATAACCCAAACCAATTTTCATCTTTGGATTCCTTTTTTGATTCAGAATGGTGGCTAATCCTTTTGAGGCTTTGATACTTGATAGATTCTGATGATACAAGGCTTGAAACTTCTCCAACTCTTTCCTTGTTTTCACTACTTCTTCTTTCAGGGCTTTAGATCTTGCCTTCTTTTCTGATAACTGTTGTTTCATAATGTCCTCTATTTTATTTGCCTCTTCTAATTCCACTTTTAGTAGGGCAAAGTCTTCATCAGGTTTTTTAGTGCCTTTCTTGAACTGTATCAGCAATTGTTTTTTCTTTCTCTTCTTAAGTCTGAGTCTGTCAATCTCTTCCAAAGAGTTGATCAACTCTCTTTCCAAGTCAACCACGGCTTATTCATCATTATCATCACTGCCTGTGCTTTTATTATCATAATCCTCTTTGGCCATAAGCATGAAGTCATTTACCTTATCTTCACAGGAAGAGTCACTATCAATGTCTTCTGAGGAGTCATCATTGTTTACACATAAACTTTTCTTTCTATCAAATGTTTTGGATTTGTACTTCTCTTCACCTTCAGAGTTCTAGTCCTTCTTCTTGTGTGGACACTTATTTGCAAAGTGACCTATCTTACCACAGTTAAAACATTTGAGGGGAAGCTTTCCTTGATATTTTCCCGATCCTTTCTTTAACCTTCTCACAAATTTGGCCTCAATATCATCTAAATCTGAATCAGTATCCTTGTCTTCTTTAAAATATGCTTCTCTAGTAATGGATTTATCTTTGTTGATTCTCATTTCATATGCAGTTAAAGTTCCTAGGAGTTGATCAACAGACATAGTTTTAGGATCATTTAGTTCTTCTATTGCAGAGACTTTTGGATTAAATTTATCAAGCAAAGATCTTAAAATCTTCTAAACTAAAATTGATTCTTCAATCTTCTCACCAAGACCCTTCATGGCATTCACAAGTTCTTCAACTCTTAAAAAATACTTGCTAACTATTTCATCTTCATTCATCTTTAGTTGTTCAAACTTCAACATAAATGTTTGAAGTTTGGCATCTTTTACTTTCTCATTTCCTTCATAGCTGCTAATAAGTTTATCACACATTTCTTTGGTAGTTTGAAGATGCGTCACCTTTACAAACTCAACTTCTGCAATTCCATTCAAGATAGCATTCATTCCCTTAGCATTAAATCTAAATTCTAACTTATCATCCTTGGAAGCTAGAACAATAGGCTTTATGTATCCAGTCTCTACTACATCCCAAACATCAACACCTAAGGCCATTAGGTATGTTCTCATTCTAACCTTCGAGAAGGAAAAATTTCTTCCATCAAACAGAGGAGGCTTAGTGGCTGAAGTCCCTTCATGACTTGTCATGTTTAAGCTTATATATCTACCTTTAGATAAAATGAACTTGCTTTGATACCAATTGTTGGACAACTGAGAGGGGGGGGGGTGAATTAGTTGTTACCATGCTTAAACAATTATGCTTATTTTAAACTCTTTGCAGAGAACTTAATGACAATCAAAATAATGCAAGGAGGTAAGAAATAGAACATTCGACATCAGTCACACATATGAAATATACAGATATAGATATTTTTTGAGGAAACCCATAAAGGGTAAAAACCTCTTCTTCTTGGTATGATAAGTAATCTTTACATTCTGTACATTATCATACATATGAGCTCCAACTCATTGTGAGGCTACAACCTCTGTTTTGCAAGCTGTAACTTGCTGAGAGAACCAACTCTTTGTTTTCTCTAGCACCTACTAGAAGGAAGCACCAACTCCCTGGTTTCTCTAGCACCCACTAGAAGGAAGCACCAACTCCCTGGTTTCTCTCGCACCCACTAGAAGGAAGAAACAACTCCCTAAGTGTTCCAGCACCAACTAGATGGAAGCACCAACTTCCATTCACACAGGCACCAACCTATAAAAGAGAGAATAACAGTTCTCCCTTGCACCACCCTGCCACCCTGGTTTCTCTGGCTGCAACCAAATGGAAGCTACAACTCCCTATGTTCAAGCACCCACTTGAATCTTTGAGGACAATAGTCCTCCCTAGCACCTCCCTACCACCCTGAAATATAAATTTTTCTATATAAAAATTTATCACAATGATACAATATTTATCAATGGCTTACCGGCCTCATCATTGTTCTGCTACACTGCTCTTCTCTAACTGAATCAGTGTCTTCCTGCACCCCTTCCTTATGCTTTATGTTCTTATGCCTTTCATGCTCTATGAACCATGTCCCTTCTATGCACCATTCATCTTCTGTGCATTTCAGTTGTTGCACTCTACCTCCTTCTACACACCTAAATCACTCTCAACAGCACCCAATCTCTTCTTTGTTCTATGTTTTTATTCTCTCTGTGCATCTTCTGCATCCTCTATTCATAATGCTTCTGCATGCTCTCCCCATGTCGAGTGCTCTGCCTGATCATCATTGCAACTCTTCATCTTCTCTGGCGGTTAAACCCATGCATCCATCATCACTGCGTGTTATGCGGAGATTCCTTAGCCTCTCCAGCAGTCAAGACTCTTCATCTTCTTTGTCACAGTCGAGCTCATTCCCTCTGTTGCAATTACAAGATCCAACGGTCTTACATCTATCAATAGCCTCTATGAACAGTCTTCATGCCACTGGAAGATGCCTTGAGACTCTTCATCTTCATGGGCAATCACCCTGAAGTATCTTAGAGTCCTCTGGCAGAAACCATCAGTCATTTCTAGCAGTTACACTATGAACCTCCAAGAAAACACATCAGCAATTGAATCTTCATCCGTCCAAGAGTCATGATTCAGTTCTTCTAACTGAATCGTAACTGATCGATTAACTGTGAAGAGCAACAATAGCCCTTCGATCAGATTTCCAGGTATCCAACACCGTTGGATTACAAGCACAGGGTCTCACATTGATTTTTCCATTTCACATTTCAGCATTCCTGTGGTGAAGAGTCTTGACTCTTCATGTTACGATCACCGAAAAGGAGCTTAACTTGGTGCCAGCTCCTCCCTCTCATATGACCACTGACGGTGACCACAACCTACACCAAAAGGTGTTTTCGCATTTCGGCATTTTGGCATTCCTATGAAGAAGTGTCTCGACACTCCAAGTCACAATCCCCGAAATGGAGCCAGATCAACGGTCCACGAGACTTCATAATTTGATCCCTTCTTTTCTTAATCGAACAATTGATGGGATTTCGACGTTTTTCCCTTCGAGTCATCATTACTCCAACATTATAAAATTTATGATCACAAAATCTACGAAGTGATCGGATGATTCACATAACCCATGACGATGGACGGTTGATGGGATTTTAGAGTTTTTCCTTTCGGGTTTTTGAGACTCACAATAGTCCCTTTTGGCATTTTGGAGTTCGAGACTTCATGATGGTGGAGTTTCTGCTTTCTATGTAAAACCTCAAAATAGAAAGTTTCGATGTGACATAAACCTGCTGACGTCACACGTGGATTGACACGTGCCGAATAGCTGCCACGTGTCACTCTGATTTGTGAATTACATGTGCCTGAAATGTTGAATCAACTTGACACTTGTCATTTCCTAATTGTGCCACATGTCCTTAGCTGACATGGTTTGTTGATGTGCCTATTTTGGGATTTCGGGGTTCGCTACTTCAAAGGTTAAAGTTCCTTTGATCTTTGATTTCCCGGTCTGCAAAACTCTGAAATGGAGTCTTTGTTGATGTGCCTGTTTCGGGATTTCGGGGTTCGCTACTTCAAAGGTTAAAGTTCCTTTGATCTTTGATTTCCCGGTCTGTGAAACTCCGAAATAGATTCTTTGTTGATGTGTCTGTTTCGGGATTTCGGCATTTCGCATTTCGCAACTTCGGGACTCCTGTGATGAAGATTCTCGACTCTTGACTCCTCCAACTCCCGGTATCCAAAAATCCGAAATGGAGTTTAAGTCGTGGTTTCACATTTCACGATTTTCTATCATGAGTTGCTTCCTTGACTCTTGGAGTTTACGCTTCTCGATGGGATCCAACGATCACTTGTTGAACTTGCCATTTCCATGCCATTATCCCTGTGCTATTGGTCATGATCTTTGTCATCAATGACAAACACGCATACTCTGCACTATCTCTTCTGATCTTATTGAGCTTTCTCTGCTGCGTCTTCCCAAAATACTTCTGGTGCCCGCCTAGCACATTCTTCTTGTACTTAAGCCATCATTGTTTTTGTACTTTCCATCAATGACAAGAATACGCTACCTGTAAAACATGCCAACATATGTAACAAACATTACTACTATGTTTTTGTTTTTGTCGACGAGCATATGTAGAATGTACGTAAAGAAAAGTAATTCGAGAATGTTATTTTTTTTGCACATGAACCCTTGAAATTCAAATAGTCCACAAGTCTGATTGTCTATTTGTATATCGCGAAACTATCCATGCTATTTGTAGGACACAGAAAAACAGTTTTCGAAGTTAGAGACCGCCACCCCGAAAACCCGCGATCCAAAAAAAGCTTACTATTTTTTTTGTGTGTTTTTTTGTCCACCAGGGTATGTAAAATGACATATGTAAAGTAAACTATTTCGACAATGCTAATTTGTTTATACATGATGGCCTTCAAATTCAAATAGTCCACAAGTCCAATGGTCAATTTGTGTATCGGGGAACTCTCTCATTGTCAATTTTCAGTCGCCCACCCCAAGAACCCACGATGCAAAACCTAGCTAAGTATGGGACGAGGACTCCATGCATGCTTTATATATCTACTTTATAAAATTACATATTTCCTATGTTTAATTTATGTTGTCCAGGAAACGTATAATTTGATAAATTTCAATGTCTTCTGTCGAGGAGCCCTTCCTTTAAAGAAAACTAATTCGGAAATGCTAATGTATACACCATAGTTCTATACCACCTATCCGCCAAGCTGCTTCCATAAAACTGGATAAGTATGCAACCGAATGACGATCGGTCAGAATTATCGCGAAACTCTCCATGCTATTTGCAAGGCATAGAACAACAAAAGCCCAATTTTCAGCTCGCCACCCCGAGAACCCGCGATCATTAACCTATGCTATCCAGGAAACCTATAATTTCATAAATTGTATTCTCTTCTATCCAGGAGGCTTTTTTCTAAAGAAAAATAATTCGGGAAAGCTAATGTATACACCATACACGACCTGTCATAGTATGCAACTAAACTGCAGTCACTTGGAATGACCATAGAAGCACGAGAAACTAGAGTCAAATGCAGTTTACAAGAGGAAAGTAAAAGGGAGATAACAACTATATCTCCGACACAACAAAAGGCAATTTCATAACTATGAAACCATAGTAACACAGAATCCATGGAAAAAGCATCTGCAGCTATGGAATATATTTTGAGCTCGACAAACTCTGCTTCAAAATGTAATAGATGCAATTGACATTGTCTGCAATTCTTTACTCTAATATTTTATCTTAATAAGCCCAATTTTCAGCCCGCCACCCCCAGAAGCCACGATCATTAACCTATGTTGTCCAAGAAACCTATAATTTCATAAATTGCATTCTCTTCTGTCCAGGATGCCTTCTTTTAAATAAAACTAATTTGGAAAAGATAATATATACACTGAACACGACCTGTCATAGTTCGATAGAACCTATTCGCGAAGCCGCATCCATAAAACTGGCTAAGTATGCAACCGAACGACGGTCTCTCAGAATGACCACAGAAATGTGAAAAACTAGAGTCAAACGTAGTTTACAACAGAAAAGTAAAAGGCAAAGAATAGCTATATCTCCCACACAGCAAAAGGCACTATCATAACTATGAAACCATAGTAACACAGAATCCATGGAAAATGCATCGGCAGCTATGAAATATATTTTGAGGCCAACAAACTCTGTTTCAATGCATAATTGATGCAATTTACATTGCCTGCAATTCTTTATTCTGTTATTTTATCTTGATAGTATGCTATGCAAACCGAAGTGCAAAAAAATGTAACCAGAGATCCAACTGCAGATGCAGCATCCCAACAATGCAAACCCTGGGCAAACAAGAAAAAGAACCAAATAAGAACCCAACCAAGAAGCACCAAAAGGCCCAAGTGCAGGTGTAGGACCAGAACCCTGCAAAGTCGAATCAAGCAACAATAAACAACATACAACGAAGAAAGGAACAAGCAGCAACCACCCCCCTAGGAATGAGGCTCTTGCAATCGCGACTGTAGAAACCCAAATGTGCAAACTGTAACAACATGAACAGGCAAGAAAGAACAATGAGAACATGTAAATAAGAAATCAGTGCCATGAAAAAAGCAAGCATGGACCAGTGAACCAACAATGCTGCTGGAGCATATAAATTTTAAAAACAGAAGAAAATGTCTTGTAAGAAGAAAGGAACAAGAAACAACCACCCCCCCAGGAACGAGGCTCTTCCAATCGCGACTGCAAAAACCCAAATGTGCAAACTGCAAAAACACGAATAGGAAAGGAAGAACAACAAGAACATGCAAATAAGAAATCAATGCCATGAAAAAAGTAAGCATGGACCAGTGAACCAACAATGTCGCTGGAGCATATAAATTTTAAAATGGAAGAAAATGTCTTGTAACAAGCCTTTTAAGTAACCATTCAACACTACCAAGCCTGTTAGGTAAACATTTAAGTCTATCAGAAATGCACTGTAAACATTTGAGAAATAAATTCAACGTGGTAGGTCTCTGACGTATCCCAAATAAATTCATATATTTTTTGTAACAATAGTTTGAACACCAGAGAATGTATTGTAAAGCCAAACTTTGGATATGCCACCATATCAAACATTGCCATAATTTTTTCTAGCATAAAATGCTAAACCAAACATTCGAATTAATGGTATCATTAATCCACCTTCGACGAATGCATAACAAAATTTATGATTCAAAAAAGACCATACTGCCAAATACTTTGGAAATGCAAACATATTTTACATTGGGAATAGTGAAGGCAGAAATAAGACCTCCAATCCTTTGTCCAATCAGATCTTGACAAAGATGATACCTTTTATTATATAAAAATTGATATTTTCACTTCCCTTGTTCCAACAATAGACAATAGAAAAATATTTCTGGTCAACGCACAAGCTAATGCCAGGTCAACGATTTATTGATCACTATAGTCCCTCTATGCCTACGGCAGGGACTAATAGTAACATATTATGTATTGAGTTGAGATATATATATATACATAATAATATTGTTTGTTGGAATATACATCATTCATATAGAATTCGATTTAATCACTCAAGAAAATAATAACATCTTATGTGTTGAGTTTAGATATATATAAATAATAATATTGTACGTGTTGATATGTTTATACATCTTTTTCTTTGATTTAATAATGTTGAGGGGATTTTGTTCCTCCATCTAAAATTGTAATGGGTGGGAAATTCGCTAGTACAAAGGTGGCGTATGGGGATGGTGAATTCTCCTATGAGAACCTGGTCCCCTATTCCCTGCTATTTCACAATATTTAGAATAATATCACGACAAACAATTATATTATATATTATATTTATTTAAAATAATTTTTCAATTTAAAATATATATTATATATTTAAACATATACAATGTTTATCACTTTAATATTTTATGGTATATATAAATATGTACTTTTTTCATTAACATAATAAATGGGAGTTTTTGTTATTAGATAAAAAATGTACTCTTACTTTGATTTGTTTTCTTTCTAGAAGGTGGTAAAACTTATCATAACTTAGTTGCCAATCAGTAGTGAATATAGTCATCACTCCCTATTACCTGTGAATGTTAATTAGATTGACTCATCATCATTATTCAAGGAAACAATACCCCTTGAAATGACTAGCTAGTGGTCCATAAGGAAGCAAAGTTATGTGAGTGGGTCTTTCCTTACATCCTCAAGAAAGTTAGTTTCCCTTGTGGTTATACCCAAAGATACCTCTCTTGGAGTCATATGATTTTTAGTAGCATCTACAAAAAACTTCTTCGGTGGGAAGAAAAAGAAATTGAAACTTTAAATATTAGAGATCCAATAACTACTTGTACATGAAACATGTTTAGTTTCAATCCCCACAAATTATAATGTAATTGTATAAATGTGATTTGGGCTAGTGAGTCGATATTGCTGAGCGAAGATCCCATACTTTCATCTTTATTTGTTTATGCATTTCCTCCATCGACCGACATAAGTTGGAGTCTTTGGCTTTATCGATACTTTGTATTGAATTGAGTCTTTGTAGTAATCGATACTTTCTATTGACCCAAGTAAAGTGGAGTCTTCCTTTTTCTCTATACTTTCATATTTCGATTGACCCGAGTAAACTAGAGTCTTCTGCTTTCTCTTTGAACTGTTTGTCTTTATCTCTACTTTCATCTTACTTTGTTCATGGATATTGCAGAAATTTGCACTCTCTATATTTCCCACTCCAACAATAGTTTGGTCGCTGTCCAAATTTGACGGACGTATCTTCCCGTAAAAACAAGAAGTAATTACAATTTATTCAATGTTAAGGGTCTGAGAAGATTTAGCGAGTTTAAACTTTAAAGCCGAGTTTGAGTTTTACCAGGGTCTTTAAAATCTTTCCATGAGTTAACAGATGCATGTTTGACCAATGTCTGCATTGGAAGTTCTACAGCTCCAATATATCTTCTTGCTTACTACTTCCAAACACAAGATACCTCTGGCAATACCAAAAGATTCAACCTCATAGATAAGGGAGTTGCATCGAATAATCTAGTATATATTTTTCCATCTCCGAATAGTGTAACTATGAAGCATAATGTGTTGCACTTAAAAGTTTTGTGTTGCATTGCATACACACATGTTCTATATGAGCTGAGAAGAAAGCTGGAAAACAAAGGGAAAACATGTATATTTGTTGGGTATTTTGAAGAAACAAAAGCATACAAGTTGTGTGATCCTATTGCAGGAAAAGTCATAATCAACCGCGATGTTCAGTTCATGGAAAATGAAGCATGGGATGTAAGTATAGCAAAGAAAGTGAAAATTATTGATGCAATGGAGCATGATGACATAGAAGAAGAAGTGATTCAAACACCATGCACATGTTAGTGCATAGTCCCTTCTACACCTGGCACTGTGATGCAAATCACAACACAGAATACTCCAATGAGAACAACAGGTCTGCAGTCTACACCTAGAGCACAACAAACATCAACAAGCAGTTTGAGTAGTTCTACATCTCCAGATACAACATTAGAAAGTTTGTTGCCAAGGAAGATAAGAAGTTTGTGCAACATCTATAATGAAGATGCAACAAAATATTTTTTTCTTTGTTTTCACAAATAGATGATCCATTAAATTTTGAAGAAGTTGTCAAAGATGATATATGAGCAAAATCCATGGATGAAGAAATCATATGCATAGAGAACAATCATACATGGAATTTAGTTGATGTACCTAATGACAAGTATGTGATGAGTGTCAAGTGGATTTATAAAACCAAGCAAGATGCAAAATGAAATGTGCAGAAGCACAAGGCAAGTTTAGTTGCAAGAGGTTTTACACAACAACCTGTAATTGATTTCAATGAAACTTTTGCACCAGTTGAACGCATGGACACAATTAGAACTCTGTTATCAATTTCCACGCAGTACAAGGGGAAATTTTATCATATGGATGTAAATTCAACCATTTTTAAATGGATAGTTAGAAGAAGAAGTGTATGTGGAACAACCACAAAGCTATGAGGTTCCAGGACAAGAAAACAAAATGTACATATTAAAGAAAGCATTGTATGGATTAAAGCAAGCTCGAAGAGCTTGGTACAATCGCATTGATTCTTATCTCACACAAAATGGGTTTCAAAGAAGTGAAAGTGAGCCAACATTGTACATCAAAGAAAATCAATAAGGTAATATGTTAATTATTTTCATATATGTAGATGATTTGATTTTTACAGGTGATTTTGGCATAGAAGAATTTAAGTCAGTCATGAAGGATTAATTTGAAATGACTGATTTGGGGATTATGAGATATTTTCTGGGAATAGAGGTACACCAATCCAAAAATCGTATATTTATCTCATAGTCTAAGTATGCGCATGAAATATTGAAAATATTTAATATGATAAATTCAAAAGTATCCCCAACACCTGTCATAACATGATTGAAGCTAAGGAAGGAAGATAAAGGGTCCAAAGTGGATCTCATAATGTTTAAAATACTGGTAGGCATTCTTATGTATCTCTCAGCGAGAAGACCTAATATTATGTATCTAGTGAACCTAATCTCAAGGTTCATGGAAACTCCAAAAGAATCACATTGGAATGCAGGAAAGAGGATATTGAGATATGTAAATGGAATAATAGATTTTGGCATTAAACACTCCATTTCAGAAGATTTTAGACTCATTGGATACACTGACAATGATTGTGGAGGAAACATAGATGACAGAAAAATTAACTTTGGGTACACATTTCATTTTGGAATAGGTATGGTATCATGGTGATCAAGGAAGCATTCCATAGTGACCCTTTCTTCAACAGAAGTAGAATACGTCGCAGCTACAAGCACAACTTGTCAAGCATTTTGGATGAGAAGAATGTTAAAATATTTGTTGCAGGAACAAAAAGAACCAACAAAAGTATTTTGTGACAATAATTAAACCATCGTGTTATCAAAGGACCATGTTTTTCACAAGAAAACTAAGCACATTGATACAAGGTATCATTTTATCATCGAATTAGTGAATAACAAAGAGATTTGTTTAGAGTTTTACAGCTCAAAAGAACAAGTTGCAGACATTTTCACAAAATATTTAGCAAGAGTTGCATTTTAGCATATGTGAAATAGTCTCGGAGTCTGTGCAATAACAAATGAGTGACAGTAAATTGTAAAATCAATTTTGATGTAAAATTTCTAATCCCACCTACTTATAATTAAGGGGGATTGTTGGAAATAGTAATTACAGTTCGGTGAGATCTTCACGTCTCCATTGATTTGTCATTCAGTCAACTTGACAGTATTTTTTTGAGTTAGCCAAATTGTCAGACAGTCGGTCTATATGTCAATCTGTAAATGAAAAGTCACACGTTTACTCAAACTAAGTCCAAGTCAGTCGACAAGCAGTGAAATTATAAATGGAGTCGATATTTATCTTCTCGAGTTCAATTAAGTAGATGAAGAGTCAGTCGTATTAATGGTTGTATTTAATGTTGAATGAGTCTTACTTCTACATGAAGTCTCAGTCGGATTCCATATAAGTACAAGTCTTTAGTTAGTTGAGAGATGATGGAGAGAAGAAGCAAAGAGGTAGAGAGAACAAATTCATGAAGAAGAACAACAACAAAAACTGAGGAGTTGAAGAAGTTTGAGCACGAGCTCTTTGTTTATAAAGTCAGCAGAGGTCATTGGAGCTAAATCTCATCTTAGTTATTGCATTTTGTATTCGTGCACTGCAACAAAGTTATTAATATAAAGTGTTTTGTGTGTTGACAAGTTTTTGTCATATTTATGAGTTTATGTGCTAAGCATAGCACTATGCTATTCTACATCCAAAATTCATTTCATTAAGTTTGTTTATTCACAACAAGCAAAAAATTGTGCAGTTTGTGCATTGTGCGGTTACTTTTGAGAACTCTATCACGAAGCCTGTGTGGTGCACAATATTTGAAACTACATTGCATAGAGTAGTATGCACGCGTAGTAGATCCGAGACTTATGTGGCGGGGCCTGCTTCAAAATCTAATGGATACATTTCCTTATGGCAGTGCCTATGATTCTTCGTTCCTTATTTGAATCCTGGCTTGCAAAACTTCATCTTGTGGCTAACACGGTGATATTTTTTGGCTTTCTCCTGTGCTTTGGGCTTCATTTGTTCTGTAAAGTTCAAACTGCTTGGGGTATATGTCTACGATTGCTACAATTTTTATGGGGGAATATGAGTATCGTGTGTGGGATTGTTGTTTCTAGAAGTGTGCAAAACGTTTATTATCGAGATTCTTAGAAAGGAACGAATCAGAATGCATTTTAGGTACAATTTCCTAGTGTTTCTTTAATGGAATTATCCGAAGGGATGATGGGCTTCATCTTTTCAGCTGGAATATAAGGACTCAAAATAGGGTTGTTAAGCGTATCTCGAAGGACATAGAGTTGAGCTAGTTCTCAATGGAGAGAAACAAGTGTGCAGATTGACTAACAACAATGGGATGTGCACTATTCAATTGACGTCCCTGAGTGCACAATGACACTTTTGCGTACTCCTCTGACGCCCCACGCATGTACCTATGTGATGGGAAGGGTGGAGTTGGTAAACAAGTTGTATTGGAGGAGAGGTTTGTTGAGGAAAATGGGCTTTAATTAAAAGCTTTCTTCGATATGAAATCATTGCAGTAGTCTAAA
Source organism: Picea glauca (assembly GCA_000966675.3). NCBI lineage: Eukaryota > Viridiplantae > Streptophyta > Pinopsida > Pinales > Pinaceae > Picea > Picea glauca. The sequence continues at coordinate 367,218 of JZKD02S2072352.1, read as the reverse complement.
TGTTTTACGTTTTGTTCCTTCTCTTGAGATGGTTTTTTGGGGATGTTTTTCCAAAATCAGGTGAGAATTTTCAAAGGATATTTGTCCGAAATCTGGTGATAAATTGTTAGATCCTCAGATTTGACTAATTATTTCTGTATAATCCGAGTTCCCTAAGGTTTTCCAACATGTTGAATCCATTTCTCCATTCAAAAATGAGTTTTAAATAACAAAAGGTAAATATTTTGTGTAGATTAATGTCGTTGTATTCAGGGGAAAAAGACCAAAAAGTAGAAAATTTAGATAACTCCATTTTCAATTAATTGTGGTAATTTGATTATACTTTATAATACATTTTTTTTATATGGTTGTTACTATAAGTAATCATTGTATACTAAATTATTTTTAACGGTTTTTATTTTACTAATGTATACATACTCTACCTTCTCTGATTTGCATTTGTGATCTTTTAGGAGGAAACAAATGTTCTTAATCATTAGGCCCACTGAGACTATATAATAATAATAATAATAGTATGACTACTAGATAATTGATGCGATATATTATAAGGAAAGATGATTAGATGATTTATAATCAATATATTATAATCAGTAGATGCAATATGGTTTAACAGTTTTTACATGCTAATTTTGGGCAGCAAGAGAATAGTTGAATGATGAGAAGAGCAGTAGCCATTTTGTGCTTGATGAAATCCATTATTGGGTTGTGTTTATGCTAAAATTGTGGCTTGTGTGGCTATAAAAATGGGTTGTGTGCCTGTGGTGTATTTGTCTTTTGAGGAAATGGTTCCAAATCCTTGTGAAATTTGTTGTGAGCACTTTTGGAGCAATTGAGAATTCTTGGAGTCCCCAGCTGGGAGAGAAGGAGCAATGGAGCCCTAGAGGGAAGAGGAAAGGCCCGAGGGATCTCATTCCTTGGGTTGTGCGAATTGAGGGGAAGAGAGATGGTCGATTGGAACTGTTCTTGGAGTGGAACTTGAGTTTTGGGTTGTTGATCATGGACAATGGACAACCAAGAGGGCCCAACCTCCTTGAGGACTCATAGCCTTAACTTGGAGGTGTCTTGTTATTGAGAGAAAATGAATAAAAGTCTATGGCTTAGATTTTCACACTTAGTCACAATGTATGAGTGTTTTTTTAGGTAAATAACATATAGGAAGTTTTGAAATGACCAAAGTTTGAGTGTACACTCCATGTATCAAAACTTCCTACATAGTATTTATCCAAAAAAAACTCATGTACAATTTGCTTTAAATTTAAAATTAACAAATTATTCATTTATGTAGATATAAATTGAAGAAAAATAAAAATATTACAACATCATGAGAAGAAAATATTTCAAAAATGCTCTCTTATTTTTTCTTCATAATGCCATCAAAATTTGGTTTGAATTTTCAATTCTATCCAAATTCTTCATCGGCCAAATTCCAACAAATACAAAATAATTTAAATGAGTGTATGAAACCCTATCTCTCCACTAACCCACACAAACCAACCATATTCTTTACACGAATCTCATTGAAAATTCTGAAAATTACATATTTGAATAGTTAAGGTTATATATTCTATATGAAGGGTTTTAGAGGGATCGAATCAATTTATACATTCAAAAACTTTATTTAAACATAAAAGCTCACCATTACATAGCCACACTATGATAATAATTACTCTAATAATAATTGCCAAAGTGGGAAAAAACATAGTAACAATTGCCAAAAATTAAAAAACATAGAATGTTACTACGCAGATTCTTTATCTTTAATTTCTCTGGACCCTTGTAAACCGAAGTCTTAGCATTTATCTATATTTTCATCTTTATTTGTTTATGCACTTCCTCCACCAACCGACATAAACTTTATCGAGTCTTTGTCTTTATCGATACTTTCTATTGACCCGAGTAAAGCGGAGTCGTCCTTTTTCTCTAAACTTTCATCTTTCGACTGACCCGAGTAAAGCGGAGTCGTCCTTTTTCTCTAAACTTTCTTCTTTCGACTGACCCGAGTAAACCAGAGTCGTCCTTTTTCTCTAAACTTTCTTCTTTCGACTGACCCGAGTAAACCAGAGTCTTCCACTTTCTCTTTCAACTGTTTGTCTTTATCTCTATATTGCAGAAATTTGCACTCTCTATATTTCCCACTCCAACAATAGTTGGGTCGCTGTCCAAATTTTACCGACGTATCTTCCCGTAAAAACAAGAAGTAATTACAATTTAGTCAAAGTTAAGGGTCTGAGAAGCTTTAACGAGTTTAAACTTTACAGCCGAGTTTGAGTTTTACCAGGATCTTTAAAATCTTTCCACGAGAACGACAGGGTTTTGTTGTCAAACCTAATCTTTCTTTTCTCTTATTGATAACGTAGATTGACACGATTGAATCAATCCGTCGTGGTCGTCACAAAGATAAACAGAAACGCCGGACAATTGCCCAGCTTCAATTTCCAGGCAGATTCGTAAATCCTCTACTGCAATGCAATTTCATGGGACAATTATATTTATAAATAGTCTACCACTTCGCTCAGATATTTATAAATAGTCATTCAATCGATATATCAGTGTATCCGCCTTTTTCTAACTTAATTTGGTGCTGAAGGCTTAGGTGACTATAAACCATGGATATTACTTGCAGGAGTCGATCACTAACTGATGCCAATATGATTACAATTCTCAGTATTGACGGTGGAGGGGTCCGTGGGATTATCCCAGCAACTATCCTCGAATTCCTCGAGGAAAAGCTCCAGGTACTGATTTTAGTCTATTCCACTTGTAAAAGTTTATGATGCTTTTATTTTACAAATCATCTCTCGGTGCTAAATTAAGTCTGTAACAGGAAATTGACGGCCCAGACGTGAGTATAGCTGATTATTTCGACGTAATTGCTGGAACGAGTACGGGAGGATTGGTCACTGCGATGTTAGCCGCTCCAAATGAGAAGAATCGTCCACTGTTTGCTGCAAAGGATATTACCAAGTTTTATTTGGAAAATTGTCCTCATATTTTTCCACCTACAACGTCAGTAAAAGAATTTGTTTTTCTTCTATTTTTTCCGTTACAAACAAAATCAGTAATCATTCTTTTATGTTTCTTCTCCTTTCCCGCTTTAAGTGACATCAATATTGAATCAATAGAAAATAAATTACTACAGAGGCTTCTTGCGATGGGCATTCAGTATTCTGAATGGCCCCAAATATTCTGGGGATTACCTGCACAAAATCTTGAAAAAGAATTTGGGGGATACGCGATTACACCAGACCCTAACGAACGTCGTGATTCCTACATACGACATCAAAATAGAGCAACCTGCAATCTTCTCCACTTTTAAGGTAATGTTGAACTATGATCTTAGTGATCTAAGTCATCCAAATTTGAATTAAAGTTCAATCCCAGTTGGAATGATATATAGTAAACATATTTTCCAGGCCAAAGAGGATGAGCTAACAGATGCATGTTTGGCCGATGTCTGCATTGGAAGTTCTGCAGCTCCAACATATCTTCCTGCTTACTACTTCCAAACAAAAAATTCCTTTGGAAATACCAAAGACTTCAACCTCATAGATGGGGGAGTTGCAGCGAATAATCCAGTATATATTTTTCCTCTCCGAATAGCGTAACTATGATTTGAATCAAAATTTTGATTTCTTAGATGTTGTGTAATTTGTTCTTGTATAAAATGATGTGTTGCAGACATTACTTGCATTAAACCAAGTGACTCAACAAGCTCTCCTTCGCAATCCAGATTTTTTATTGCCACCGTCGAAAGCTCAGGTGATTTATGAACCTTTTTATTTATAAGTCGGTGTCATGCAGCCAAATATTCATTACCATTGACCTTTGAAAGAAGGAACTGAACTGAGAGCGCTATGTGTTTGAAACAGGATACTAGCAAGTTTCTGGTGCTTTCTCTTGGAACCGGACAGAAAATTGCTAGTTACAACGCCACTGACGCTGCAAAATGGAGCATGCTTGGATGGGTATTCAATGGCGGTAAATTGCCCATATTTGACATGTTTTCGCAATCCAGTGCAGATATGGTCGACATTCACGCATCCCTCTTGTTTCAAGCCTTTAAGTCGGAGAAGAACTATCTAAGAATCCAGGTCCTTTCCTTCTTCCCTGTTTAAGTAATTCAGTCGTATGCTTGTTTAGAGCTTGGAACATAATATAATTTACTTCTGTTTGCATACCCTCCATATTGAAAAGGTCTAACAGATTACATAATTGGGATCAGGTTGAGTTGTCAGGAGATACAAGCTCAACCGATCTTTCAACTAAGAATAATCTGGAAGACCTGGTAGAGATAGGCAAAACACTTTTGCACAATCCTGTTTCAAGAGCGAATATAGAGAACGGCCAGTTTGAGCAAGTGAGAGACGAAGGCACGAACCGGGATGCATTAACTAGGTAAACACATTGATTTCATTTAATCCCAAGAAACAACGTTCAGAACAATGAATACCATTTTCAAATATTTATAATATCACTTTTATGTATTAATTGTTAATTGGATTGGATGGGATGTTTATATGATTGAAATTGTTTGGCAGATTTGCTCAGAAACTATCAGAAGAAAGAAAGCTACGATCATCGCACTCGTAACCACCTTTTACAACTTCACTTTCAGTATAAGTAAGTGGTGAATCTGAATAAATTTTTATAAGTTTCCTGGATAAATTGGATTTAGTTTTGGTCGGTGAGAGAAATGTTGTTATTCTCCGCACACCTAGATTTATATTGATTTATTCTCTCATCTTATTTCAATTCTTACAAGCAGTATATTAAGTTTATAAGTGTACTAGCAATAACTATTTTATAAAGTGGTTATTGATAATTGATAATTATTAATAACTTTAAGTCTCGTTATTAATCAACTTTGTATCTTTGTTACTATTTTATAAAGTGGTTATTGATAATTGATAATTATTAATAACTTTAAGTCTTGTTATTAATCAACTTTGTATCTTTGTTAATGGCTTTTAACCTTATAATAATTTTGAATCTTGTTGTTAATCTAGTTTGTATCTTCTAAATTTTAAAAATTATTGATATAGTAAATGACCATTCATTTGGTGTGAAAAAAATGTTGCTTTACTCCGTCTCATATGAACCTGATATGATTTGCAAGTCTAATATCTTCTTACATATGAAAAGATTATTTAAATATTAAAAATGTTAACTAAATTTAATAACAATTTAAAATATAATTACTATTTATTAAATACAATCAAATATGTTATCAAAATATTCCATGTTCTAGAGTTTGAAAGGAGATATGGAATTATGTAACCTTTGCATACCCAACCACGTGGCAAGACGAGAGATATACACATGCATTCAAAACCTAAAGTATTTGACGACCAGTTTCGAACAAAAACATCAAGTTTTTGCAGAGAGATGCCTTTGACATATTTAAACTCTTTGTAATTTTACATATATTTAAAAAAACAATTTATATCCTTGTTAAATAAAATGATATAGCTTGATTATACGATAGTTTTGTTAGTTTTGTTTGTTGTTTAAATGTTTTATGAAATGATTATTTTTATTTTATTTTTTTGGGGATATTTGCTCTAAACTGTAAAAAATTGTTAGATCTATAGATTTGAGTAATTATTTATGTATAATTAGAGAATCTCAAAAATTTTTCAGCATGTTGAATCCATTTCTACATCTAAAAATGGATTTTAAATAACAAAACATAATGATTTAGTGCATATTTATGTCACCACCATTTCAACCAAAAAAATATTTTCATAGAACAGTTAAACAAGACCTATATAATCACATCACTTCAATATTACCACTATCAAACTAACATATAGAAATCAATAACACTGTTCTACAAAATACACCACCAAATTTCAACCAAAAAAATCATTTCATAAAATCATTACACAAAAACAAAATCTATATGATCACATCACTTCAATATTACCACTATCAAATTAACATGTGGAAGTCAGTAACGTTGTTCTACATGGTACACATCCCATAAGGAGGTTTACATTAAGTCAAAGTTATTAAAAAAAAAACTACCCAATTCTTTATGTTTGGTACTCAATAAATTTGCATAAATTTTGCTATCTAATATTTTTTTATAAATAGACTTTTAATAAAATTTTGATATATTTGTAAATGAATGTAGGTATCTATGTATTTGAATAAGTGGTAAGATCTAAATTCTCTAGATCGTGGAATGGAATGCGAAAAAGTAATGGCACTATTTCCATCTGAGAAAAATGGAGAAATTTGTGCCGCAAGAGAGTCAACAAGGTCGGCTCGAGTCAATAAGTAGTTCGAATCCTTTTTTTTATTACATCCTACCAACCATGTCAATTTTTTGGTAGAACTCTCTACACTGTACTATGCACCGCACAAACCTTTGGGTATTGTCTCACCTTACCAAATGTCCTCACCTCTTGAACTGAGCATTCTGAAGCTTTATATCTTGGCGGCAAGTTTATCCCTCCACCGAAATCGCGTCTCGGAAGGTATATTGACTTCAATTTTGTGCTTTTTTGAGATTTCAGACTTCCAATCTGAGCAAAAACCCACCAAAACTCAGACTGCATAAACCTGATCTGTCATTTTTGAAATGTGTATAGTCTGTAGTGTTTTATATTCCACACCCGCCGGAGGGATATGCAATCTATAAAGCCATTTTTATTTATATGTTATATAATCTATTGTGTGTCAATTTAGACCAATTATGTCAAGGATGTGCTTATTGTAAATATTAATTACAAGTAGGTGAGATATTGAGATCCTCAACAGAATTGTCACACAGTCAATCTTTATGTCAGTATTCTAATGCAAAGTTGGACGTTTACTCAAACTCAGTCTAAGTCAATCAACAAGCAGTGAAATTATAAATGGAGTTGATCTTTATCTTTTTGAGTTCAGTTAAGTAGATGAAGAGTTAATCTCGTCTTTAATGTTGAGTCATTCTTACTTCTATAGGAAGTCTCACTTGGAGTCCATATAAGTCCGAGTCTTTAGTTAGTCGAGAGATGATGCAAATGAGGTAGAGAAGAAACAAAGAGGTAGAGAGATCGGATTCGTGAAGAAGAACAATGAGTTGAAGAAATAAGAGCACAAACTCTGTATCTGTAAAGTCAACAAAAGTCATTGGAGATGAAGCTCATCTTAGTTATTCGCGCATTATGCCATATTTATTAATACAAAGTGTTTTGTGTGTTGACAAGTTTCTGTCATATTTCTGAGTTTATGTGCTAAGCATAGCATTGTGTTATTCTGCATCCAAAATTCATTTCATTAAGTGTGTTTATTCATAGCGCGCAACAAATTGTGCAGTTTGTGCATTGCGTGGTTAGTTTTGAGAACTCTGTCACGAAGCCTCTGTGGTGCCCAGTATTTGAAACTGCGTTGCGCAGAGTAGTTTATGCACGTCATAGATCTGAGATTTGGTATCAAAGGAGTTTGATCAAGAGAAGGTTCTATCAGAGCAAGTTCAAGAGAAAAAACTTTGTTGAAAGGTAAAATATGGCTTCTGTTAGCATCAGAAGTCACCCCTGGATTGCAGCAGGAGCAGATCCCGACGCCCATCAGTTTATGTCAGGATTTGTTTAATGGGGTGATCAAATGGAGGTTAACTCAAGGCGATGTGGTTCTAACTCCAAAACTAGGCCAGGCATGCATGGGTAGGTGAGGTCGTAGATAAACTTCAGACAGTGAGTTGTAGTAAGGGTGAGTAGAGGGAAGACTTGTATAAGAGAAAAGAAGAGGTTTGTTGTTAACATCAGGTTCCTAACAGACTGTAGGGGAAAACATATAAACACAAGATTATCTTACATTCAAATGCAGAAAACTGGAGAATACAACAATGCAACGATAAATCATTTATCATAACATAAATGCAATTATTCGCACGAATCAGTCGATCACGAACTCTCTTAGTATGAGATGAAAATTAGATGGAGTGAGAAGATTGTCTGTCATTAAACAAGAAATCTTACATACCAATACATCACCAGAGAACTAGAGTCTGTGCTAAAACTTTACAATTGGGAGCTTCGCTCTACCATCGATATATTACAAAATATAAAGACTGAGTCTATATACTCATAAAATTCACCTAACATCGGCGTGCTCAGTCATCCAGGGCTTGGTGTCCCTTCAACCAAATTCAGGCGGGTATTCTTTGTCAGACGCCACCTTAACTGCGCATGGCTCTTGCAAGGGGAGTAGCTGAGCCATTAAGTGCCAAGTTAGCGTGTGCAGACCTCCTCTGGCTAATCTAGGACTAGGTATGGCCTCTTTGGAAAAAATGGTACATAGGACCCTCTCGAGCAGACCGCTTGCCAGGCTCTCCATATCTTGCACTTAATGCATGAAGAGAGGTTTCAACCACTCTTTCTTACCTTCATTTACTTCAAGCGAGAACAATCTTGAGGTCGAATCAAATGGCACCTGGAGAACGCGATGAACCTTTCAGCGACTGGACCCAACGCCTTTGGCCCCCTTTGCACAGCTCTTTTATTTTCGAGGTGACCACAGGATGTGAACCTGTGTTTACTCTCAAAGGCACTTTCGACGTTCATGAATAGGAAGGGGTTGATCCCTGTCCCTTGAAATCGCGATGAGCGAAACGCTGAGATGGATTTTGTTGGCGCCGCGCGTCCCCCTAGATCTAACGGCTCTGAACTCACCCGATGATGTTGTGGGCCCCAAGTCCTGGATGCTCTCGTTTCTTCGTGTATCAGGGATATGAGGGAGCTGCTTCTTGCGCTTCGAAATCGCGATGGGAGAAAAGGTGGGGAGCCTAATCGCACGCCAGGTGTTCATTTTAGATGGACGACTGAGACTACCCCTCGATACTGTGGGCCTGATTTTAGGCGCTATTGGAACTTCGGGGTTTGGGGATTCGATATCTACCACGACATAAAACCTTCACCCTTTGAACTCACGACTGTTGAAAATTCGACGTGACCAGATCTCGCGCCACGTGTCCTTTGGGATGAATGGTTTCCATCCATTCCTGCACATGATATGGGCACTATCCATTGCGCTATCCTCGGCACAACTTTGCTAACTGCGATTTCCCGCCAATTGTTGATCTGATCCTTTGGATGCATCCTGACCATTGAAATTAGACTGCTCGCTCACTCGATTTAGGCCTGAAATGGATTTCTTCTGTGAGCTGCGCTCGGTGCTCATCACGCCACTTGCAGACCTGATCGCTCTTGTGCTTCAGATGAGAAATGTTACTAACATCTTCAACCTCAAATCTACAATCTCCCACTTTTACAGGCAATAATTATGAGATGTGGTCCTTGACCATAAAGGCATTGTTCCAAGGTCAAGATATATGGGAGATAATTATAAATTGTTATGTGGAACCAATAGATCAGGAAGCATACAATGCCCGCACAAAAGCTGAGAATGATGTCTTGAAAGATCAAAGAAAGAAGGATGAAAAAACAATGTTTTACATACATCAAGCCATGCATGAGCCATGCATGAGAGAATACTCCCAAGATTTGCATCAACAAAAGAAACCAAGGAAGCATGGGACATATTGAAAACCTCTTATGAAGGTATGGACAAAGTAAAGACTTCAAAACTACAAATTCTTAAAAGAGATTTTGAAACTCTGTCAATGAAAGATTCAGATTTAGTAGATTCATTTTATACCCATGTCATTAGCCTGATAAATCAGATTAAGTCTCATGGTGAAACCATAGAAGACAAAAAGGTTGTTGAGAAGGTACTTAGCAGTCTTCCTCCTAAGTTTGATGCCCTAGGTATGACTCTAGAAGAGAGCAAAGACTTGAGTCAGTTTAGTTTAGATGAACTGCAAGATTCCCTCATTAATCATGAACACCAATTGAATAGGTCAACTATGTCATTAGACAATGCATTTTTTGCACAGTCATCTATAAGTCGTAGAAGAGGAAGGGGGAGAGATAACTCTAAAGATAGAGGAAGAAGTTCTATCATGAGTGGATGCAATAGAAATCTTATAAATACTGGTGGAAAAGTTCAAAACCCAAGTACCAGTCAACCAAATGGTCAAAAAACTAACAAACAACATCAGTAATCATTACAAACAATTTGTTTTTGTTCTATTTTTTCCGTTACAAACAACATCAGTAATCATTCTTTTATGTTTCTTCTCCTTTTCCCTCTTTAAGCGACATCAATATTGAATCAATAGAAAATAAAATACTATGGCTTCTTGTAATGGACATTCAAGGCATTCAATATTTTGAATGGCCCCAAATATTATAGGGATTACCTGCACAAAATCTTGAAAAAGAATTTGGGGGATACACGATTACACCAGACTCTAACGAACGTCGTGATTACTACATACAACATCAAAATAGAGCAACCTGCAATCTTCTCCACTTTTAAGGTAATGTTGAACTATGATCTTAGTGATCAAAGTCATCCAAATTTGAATTAAAGTTCAATCCCATTTGGAGTGATATATAGTAAACATATTTTCCAGGCCAAACATGATGGGTTAATAGATGCATGTTTGGCCGATGTATGCATTGGAAATTCTGCAGCTCCAACATATACTCCTTCTTACTACTTCCAAACACATGATTCCTCTGGCAATACCAAAAGAAGCTTCAACCTCATAGATGGCGGGGTTGCAGCGAATAATCCAGTATATATTTTTCCATCTCCAAATAGCGTAACTATGATTTGAATCAAAATTTTGATTTCTTAGATGTTGTGTAATTTTTTCTTGTATAAAATGATGTGTTGCAGACATTACTTGCAATAAACCAAGAGACTAAACAAGCTCTCCTTCGCAATCCAGACTTTTTATTGCCACCGTCGAAAGCTCAGGTGATTTATGAACCTTTTTGTTTATAAATCATGCAGCCAAATATTCATTACCATTGACCTTTGAAAGAAGGAACTGAACTGATCGCGCTATGTGTTTGAAACATGATACTAGCAAGTTTTTCGGGTGCTTTATCTTGGAACCAGATAGAAAATTGCTAGTTACAACACCACTGATGCTGCAAAATGGAGCATGCTTGGATGGTTATTCAATGGAGGTAAATTTCCCACATTTGACATGTTTTGGAAATCGAGTGCGGATATGGTGGACATTCACGCATCCCTCTTGTTTCAAGCCTTTAAGTCAGAGAATAACTATCTAAGAATCCATGTCCTTTCCTTCTTCCCTGTTTAAGTAATTCAGTCGTATGCTTGTTTAGAGATTGGAACATAATATAATTTACTTATGTTTGCATACCCTCAATATTGAAAAGGTCTAACGGATTACATAATTGGGATCAGGTTGAGTTATCACGATATAGAAGCTCAATCGATCTTTCAACTAAGAATAATCTGGAAGACATGGTAGAGATAGGGAACACACTTTTGGACAATCCTGTTTCAAGAGTGAATATAGAAAATGGCCAGTTTGAGCAAGTGAAAGACGAAGGCAAGAACGTGGATGCATTAGCTAGGTAAACACAACGATTTCATTTAATCCTAAGAAACAACGTTGAGAACAATGAATACCATTTTCAAAGATTTATAACAGCATTTGTATGTATTAATTGTTAATTGGATGGGATGGAATGTTGATATTATTGAAATTGTTTGGCAGATTTGCTAAGACACTCTCACATGAAAGAAAGCTACGATTATCGCTCTGGTAACCACCTTTCAAAACTTCACTTTCAGTATAAATAAGTGGTGATACTGAATAAATTTTTATAAGTTTCCTGTAAAAAATTGGATTTAGTTTTGGTAGGCAAGAGAAATGATGTTATTCTCCTAGTCTAGATTCATATTGAGTTATTCTTTCATCTTATATCAATTTTCACAAGAATTATATTAATTTTATACTAAGTATACTAGCAACAATTATTTTATAAAATGGTTCTTGCTAGTTGAGGATTGTTAATGGTTTTAAACTTTGTTGTTAATCTGCTTTGTATCTTTAATGGTTTTGAGTCTTTGTAATGGTTTTGAGCCTTGTTGTTAATCTGTCTTATTATTCTTATTATTGATGTTATTATTGATGTAGTAATATGACCATCCATTTATATGAAAAAAATATTTCTTTACCCCTTCTCATATGAACCTGATATGATTTGCAAGTCTAATATCTTTTTACATATGAAAAAAATATTTGAATATTAAAAAGTGTTAATTAAATTTAATAACAATTTAAAATATAATTATTATTTATTAAATACAATCAAATATATTATCAAAATATTCCATGTTCGACAGTTTGAAAGGAGAGATGGAATTATGTAACCTTTGCATACCCAACCACGTGGCAAGACTAGAGATATACAAATGCATTCAAAACCTAAAGTATTTGACTACCATTTTCAAACAAAAACTTTGCCAAGTTTTTCCAAAGAGATGCCTTTGACATATTTAAAATTTTTGTAATTTTACATACATTTAAAAAAAACAATTTATACACGTGTTAAATAGAATGATGTAGCTTGATTGATTATAGGATAGTTGTTTAAATGTTTTATGAAATGATTATTTTTTCTGATTTTTTTTAGGGATATTTTCTCTAAATCGGTAAAAAATTGTTAGATCCCATAGATTTGAGTAATTATTTCTGTATAATTAGAGTACCCCAAAGATTTTTCAGCATGTTGAATCCATTTCTACACTTAAAAATGGATTTTAAACAACAAAACATAATGATTTGATACATATTTATGTCACCACCATATTTCAATCATAAAAATTGTTTCATAGAACAGTTACACAAGACCTATATGATCACATCACTTTACTATTACCACTATCAAATTAACATGTGGAAGTAAGTAACGTTGTTTTACAGGATACACCACCAAATTTCAACCAAAAAAATCATTTCATAGAACAGTTAGACAAGAACTATATGATCACATCACGTCAATATTACCACTATCAAATTAACATGTGGAAGTCTGTAACGTTGTTCTACACAGTACACATAAAGCGGTTTACATTAAGTCAAATTATTTTCTTGACAGTAACAGATATAATTTTTAAATTATGGAATGCCAAACCAGCTATCGGATGCTTTACATCTTAAGAAGTTTGGTTTTCTAGATAAATCCTAGCTGCCACTACTTAAAGCATAACCTTATACTACTATAAGAGATTTCTACAATGACTGCGTAAAAACTGATTGGTTTATATTTCTTCCTTCTTCCCCTGCTCATTCTTTCCTTTAGACCATTCATCTGAGAGCTTGTCTACTTTGACTTCAATCTTTCTTAGCCGTAACTCGAATTATCCATGAACATTGGCAATATCTTTGAAATGGGCATCCGAGTCGCTTGTGAGTTCCTCTTGCAGCGTGATGAGATCCTAGTCAAGAAGCTCACATCTTCTTTCTTTGACGTTATCTAGTTTTTGCAGGATCTGTGCTTGCTCCCTGGATAAGGCCTTCAATTTGTTGATATCCTCTTGCAACTCTGCGAACCTTTCTTCCAGTGTTAGCCTAGTCTTAGAGCCGGTGGCCTTGGATGCCATTTGTGATATCTCAGAACTCTCTACTACTTGTATGCTTCCTGAATTTTCCTTGACTAATTGCTCTTTCAATCTCGATTTCCTCGGCTAGAGATATATTCTATGAATGCATAGTGTCCTTGTGACTTTCAGTGGTCTTTCCCAGATGGTAGTTCATGCCTCGGTATGGCCCTTCCCTTTGATTTCCTTAGCTCTGACTAGTAATGTTGTTGAAAATGCCAGGTGTTGGGACTCAGTCGAAGTTCTGTTCTTGGATTTGAATCTTTGGCTGTAGGGATAAGATTGACTCTGCTGACTTGCATTGTCCATTGGACCTGATGATTATCTGAGCTATCAAATCACGATCCTCCCATTCTAATGGATGGGTACAAGCATTTCTTCTTCGTTCACTGTCAGAGCGCCTTGGCTCATGATGGCCCCTTTCTTTGCTTCGGTGTATGCCAGGGTGTTTAGCCCCCGTAATATGTTATAGAAGGTGATCTCCCTGAACTTATTCAAAAGGAGCATTATTTTCCTGAAAACTTGTCCTAGCCTAAGCTGATTAGCACTCCTTTGCATCTTTAGCGACTGAATAATTACCCTGGAGTCTCCAAAGACCACCAGGTTCTAAATGTTCCTTTCTGATGCTTGCCTAAGACCCTGCCAAAAGGCAAGGGCCTCTTCTATATTGTTAGTGTCATGTCCCAGTCCCCATGAGAAGGACAGCTCCAACATGCCAGAAGGGTCCAGGATGATCCCTCCCCCACCAGCTACTCCTGGGTTTCCTTTCGAGGCATCGTAAAAAAAAAACTATGCTTATCCAGTGTAGTCATCCACTTTTTGAAGTCTTGTTCTTCTAGTCTAACTTCCCAGCTTACTTTCTGGACTGGATTGGTGGCTATTCTGTGTTGATGGTTTGGGACGAAATCCTTAATCCATTGATCTTCCTTCGGTTCCAAAATTTTTGCATTGCAATTCATGGTTTGAGAGTCTAGTGCCTTGACCAGAAGGGATTTGGCCTTGATCGCCACCTTGTTTGGGTTGTGGTTTTGATCACGAAACAACCTATTGTTTCTTTCCAGCCATATTTTCCACATCACGAATTTAGGGAGCCACATTGAGCTCATTTTGAGAAGATCCTTTTGTCTCAGGGAGAACGGGGAGTGATTCACCCAGCTTCTTAGGAGATCAGATACTTTTGTGGGCCGAGCAAGTTGTTCATGACCAAGATTTGTGACAATATCCCAGACCTCTTTTGCATAGGGGTAGGTGAGTAGCAAGTGATCTGTGGTTTCCTCCTCATCCGTGCAAAGAGGGCATCTTGAAGGGCCTTGCCACCCTCTTCTTCTTATATTTTCACTTGTCAAAATGATTTTGTGGGCCATCATCTAAATGAACATATTGATTTCAGGAATCAATTTGTAGGACCAAATTTTCTTCCACAGCGTTGGATCAGGAGGAACGTGAGGAATTTTTTGTAGAAGCCGGTAGCCTTCAGTTGCAGAGTATTTCGTAGTGGTTGTGCCCCAGCCTATTTTTTCCTTGGTTGAGTATTTAAGGGGGGACTTCCCTTGAATTTCCTCATGCAGGCTTCGATCTTCTATTTCAAGACTTTCTGGATAATTTCCAAGGTTCTAGTCTTTCCAGCTGCCTGCCTCATCTTCATCCCAGCTTGAGATTTCCTAAATGGTGAGTTGGTTGTTGGATTGTAGACAACTTTTTATATTGGCCAATCCTTCGTGGTGATCCAATGGTGGCTCTCCTTGGATTGAATCCTCCCAAACCCTTATACGTTTCCCATTTCCATGAATTCATGTTAGATTGGATTTGAAGAGATCTAAGACCCTGAGATAGAGCATGAAAACTGGCGAGCCTTTAAGGGATTTCGAACGTCGATCCAAGCACTTGATACGTTTCTCCTGGAAGTATTTTTTCCACAGTACTTCCTTTCTCCAAGAGAGTTTGCCGGAGATTAGTTTCCACAAAATTTTATCCCCCATATCCATCTTTTGGGTAGCAACGTCTCGAATTTGAAGGTCGCCTTCAAGAATAGGTTTCTTGATTTTTTCCTAGTTTACTAAATGGAGTTTCCTCCCATTTTCCTTTCCACCTTCCCACAGGAATATTCTCAGCAAAGCATATATTATTGTAATGATGGTTTTAGACGCAAGAAGAATTGAGTTTTGATAGATTGGGAGACCAAAGAGGACAGATTTCAGCGGGACCACTTTCCCTGCAAGATTTATCCATTTAGCTCCCATGCTTGGATTCGACGCTTTAGATTGTCGAGAAGGGGGAGCCAATGGACGACCCCGGGGGCTTCTTTGAAGATTGGGATTCCCAAGTATTTGAACGAATCTTAGATCGTTGTCCCTTCCATTCCTAAAGCTCTAGTGATTTCGAGCATCTCTCGTGGTGAGCAATCCCATCCATAGAGTCTTCTTTTATTGTAATTGATTTTGCTTCCCAAAACTTCTTTGTACTAGTCGAGATCTCTCTTAAAATTCCTCATTGAGAGGACACTGGCTCCTCCAAGAAGAAGGGTGTCATCTGCAAACTACGTTTGGTTAATGTCTTTGACGTTTGTCACCATTCTGAGTCTCGGAAGTGAATGGGTCTGCTGGCAGTAGTCCAACTGGAAGCTTAGAACTGAAGCTTGGATTGCATATAGGAAATGAGACAATGAACACCCTTGCCTCAGGCCTCTGGAGACTTGGAAGTAATCTGCAGATCGCCCATTCACCAATGGGGAGATCCAAGGGAAGGAAATAGAAGCTTTAACCCGGTTTATGAATTTTTGGGCAAATCCCATTTTCTCCATTACTGTGAAAAGGAAATCATGTCTAACTCTATCAAAGGCATTGGCTAAGTCTAGCTTAATAACCATACCTTCTTGTTTGCGCTAGTATCTCAAGTGGATTGCTTCTTGGAATATCACTATATTGTCTAGAATTTGGCAACCTTTGATAAAACCCCCTTGGTTTTTCGAGATGATGCTAGGCAGAATTTTATTGAGCCTGTTGGCTATGATTTTGGTGACCAGTTTGTAGCCTGTGTTACAAAGAGATATTGGACGGAATTTACTGAGACTGATCACCCCTTTTTATTTTGGGATCAACACTAAGAAAGATGAGTTGGTGATGCCCCCGATTTTGAGACAATTTTTCAATTTCCTGACCATTCTTAGTAGATCAGCCTTGATGATTGGCCAGCAGACTTTGTAGAAGCGCACTGTGAAGCTGTCGGGTCCAGGGGCCTTGTCATCTTTCATGTGGTCGAGCGCTTTCTTGAGATTTTGTAGTTGTATTGGGGCTGTAAGACTCAGATTGTCCTCATTCTTCTCTAGTTAGGGGATTAGAGAGAAGGGATAGGAATTGGCATCAATGTGGGCCTCATCCGGGCCTCATTTCATAGAACAGTTAGACAAAACCTATATGATCACATCACTTCAATATTACCACTATCAAATTAACATGTGGAAGTAAATAATGTTGTTCTACAAGATACACCACCAAATTTCAACCAAAAATATCATTTCATAGAACAATTAAACAAATACAAGACCTATATGATCACATCACTTCAATATTACCACTATCAATTCAATATTACCACTATCAAGTTAACATGTGGAAGTCTGTAACGTTGTTCTACATGGTACACATAAAAGAGGTTTACATTAAGTCAAAGTTATTAAAAAATTAACTACCCAATTATTTATGTTTGGTACTGAATAAATTTACATAAATTTTACTATAGAATATTTTTTATAAATAGACTTTTAATAAAATTTTGATATATTTGTAAATGAATGTAGGTATCTATGTATTTGAATAAGTGGTAAGATCTAAATTCTGTAGATCGTGGAATGGAATGCGAAAAAGTAATGGCACTATTTCCATCTGAGAAAAATGGAGAAATTTGTGCCGCGAGAGAGTCAAGAAAGTCGGTTCGAGTCAATAAGTAGGTCGACTCTTTTTATTATTACATCCTACCAACTATTTGAATTTTCTGGTAGAACTCTCTACACTGTACTATGCACCGCACAAACCTTTGGGTATTGTCCCACCTTACCAAATGTCCCCACCTCTTGAACTGAGCATTCTGAAGCTTTATATCTGGGCGGAAATTTTATCTCTCCACCAAAACCACGTCTCTTAATGTATATTGACTTCAATTTTGTTTTTTTTTTAGATTTCATACTTCCAATCTGAGCGAAAAGCCACCAAAAATCAGACTGCTTAAACCTGATCTGTCATTTTTGAAATGTGTATAGTCTGTAGTGTTTATATTCTGCAACACTCGGATATGCAATCTATAAAACCATTTTTAATATAGGCAATAAAGTATATAACTAACAATAAGATTAACAATAAGATTAAGAAGGCACGGTGAAAAGACAAGAAGTCAATTCAATTAATATGTACATCATCAATCGTGCAAGAAGTCAATTCAATTAATATGTACATCATCAATAATATATATATATATATATATATATATATATATATATATTACATATATCATACTT
>JZKD02S2072352.1:330259-349137 GCA_000966675.3 Picea glauca | reverse complement strand
ACAAGTGGTTCAAATTTTCTTAACCATCATTCACAAGAATGGCCAAGAATATATGTGTATGCTTTCATAATGCATACACATATGAAGATTGAAACACTAATCTATCATCTGATCATTATCAAATTTATTCACTGATTTTGTTGTGAGCAGGTTGTGGAAATTTCTGAACAAAAACAGGTTCAAAATAGGTCTTTTGTTCTTTAAAAGTAATCCAACTGACAATATCAAATTTAAACTCAACAGAATTATGAACAAACACTAGTCAAGAATGTAGGAGTTGAATTATTCTTTAAAATTTTCAGTGACTTGATCTCTAGTTACACAGGCTCCACCTATAAACTGTCTCTCACGGGATATGCTTTGCTATATGACAACAATGAGATGACCTCAAATTCTGGTCAATTTTTTCTTCTACAAACAACAACAATTCTGGGCACACAATCCAATGTTCTTCCTCTCGACAATGGCTTTTACCCCATAACGATATATCTGGCATACAATAATCTCCATTTTGAAAACACGATAGATCATGCATTAACTTAGCCACTATGTTATTACAATCCTAGATCTTGACAGAATCGTGCATTGCCAATGAGCAGGGATCCATCCAAATGACTCTATGACACTTAAATAACAAGTTTAAGTGTATCCTCCATGGTATATTTTAAGAGTACAGAACATAATAAAATATTACAGCTTCTCATAATGTTGTAACATGTGCAAAATATACCAACTGCGCCTTTGCTAAGCAAACTATGTATCAATACTTCAATAATTTTCCATTAGATAAAAATAAGACATAAAGCTTAAAGCTTTTAACCAAAATTTCTTTACTGCAAATTTTTACTGGAAATTTCTTTATGCATAATGACTAGGTTTAATTCTTTAATTCCTTTCTTGCTTTATCATCACTATAGTAGGAAAACTTCTTCTTCTTCATTAAATCCACTAAATCCACCTTTCTTTATTTTCCATGGGCATCACAAGAATGCATAGGCAATCTAATAAATTCTCCAATAAAATTTTACACATGGCCTTCTCCTTCTTAATATTTAAGACATATATGTTTATATTTTTCTGCAATAAAACCACTGCCCTCTTACTTAAAATATACATTTCTCAAGCCACTTTTGAAATTTAAATAAACACCCACCACTTAATTTATTTCTTTAAAATAAAATAATGAATCTGACCTCCTTTAAAATAATAAATATTAAAAAAAAAAACTAATAGAGACTTAAGACTATCTCTGGATTACCCAACTCAGTTTTCTCGTCTCTCTCTTCACCAACTCAACTCTTTCATGCAGGCTTACACAACCATTATAACTAACAACAATATCAAGAAGGCAAGAAGAAGGGCGGAAAATGCGCTAAGCCAATTCAATTAATATGTACATCAATAATGTATATATAGTACATATACCACAACTATCCTCTAACGGTATGACCGTCAGGGTAAGATAATGAACTGAGATTAAAGAGTTTTCAACAATATGATATGTTTTGTCTAAGTTCAGACCAATTTTCATGTCCAGGATGTGCCTCACATTGTTCTTCTTCTTATTGGAAAAAGTAATTACAAGTCGTGATTTGTGAGTCAATCAACTTGTTAGTAGTTTTTTCAGTCAGTCGAATTGTCAAGCAACCAGTCTTTATGTTAGTCTGCAAATGCAAAGTCCCACGTTTAATCAAACTCAGTATAAGTTAGTCAACAAGCAGTGAAATTATAAATGGAGCTGATCTTTATCTTCTCGAGTTTAGTTAAGTAGATGAAGAGTGAGTCTTTCCTTTAATGCTAAGTCAGTGTTACTTCTACAAGAAGTCTCAGTCATAGTCCATATAAGTCTGAGTCTTTAGTTAGTCGAGAAATGATGTAGATGATGCAAAGAAGAAGCGAAAAGGTAGAGAGAATAAATTCGTGAAGAAGAAAAACAACAACAACTGAGGAGTTGAAGAACTCTGAGCATAAGTTGTGTGTCTGTAAATTCAACATAAACCATTGGATTTGAAGCTCATCTTAGTTATTGCATTTTGTATTTGCGCACTATTTCAAATTTATTAATATAAAGTGTTTTGTGTGTTGACAAGTATCTGTCATATTTCTGATTTTATGTGCTAAGCATAGCAGTGTCTTATTCTTCATCCAAAATTCATTTCATTAAGTCTGTTTATTCATAGCGTGCAACAAATCATGCAGTTTGTGTATTGTGCGATTAGTTTTGAGAACTCTGTTGCAAAACCTATGTGGTGCACAGTATTTGAAACTGCATTGCACAGAGTAATCTACGTGCGTCATAGATCCAAGATCTGGTATCAAAGCAGGTTGATCAATATAAGGTTCTAACTTCTATTAGAACAAGTTTAAGAGAAGAAACTCTATTGAAAGGTAAAACATGGCTTCAACCTCAAATCTGCAACCTCCCACTTTTACAGGCAAGAATTATGAGATGTGTTCCTTGACCATGAAGGCATTTTTCCAAGGTCAATATGTATGGGAGATAATATAAAATGGTTATGTGGAACCAGTAGATCAGGAAACATACAATTCCCTCACACAAGTTGAGAATGATGTCTTGAAAGATCAAAGAAATAAGGATGGAAAAATGATGTTTTACATACATCAATCCATGCATGAACGTAGACTCCCTAAGATTTGCATCAACAAAGCAATCCAAGGAAGCATGGGACATATTGAAAGCCTCTTATGAAGGTATGGACAAAGTAAAGACTTTAAAACTACAAATTCTTATAAGCGATTTTGAAACTCTATCAATGAAAGATTCTGATTTAGTAGATTTCTTTTATACCCATGTCATTAGCCTGATAAATTAGATTAAGTCTCATGGTGAAACCATAGATGACAGAAATTTTTTTGAGAAGGTACTTAGGAGTCTTCCTCCTAAGTTTGATACTCTATTTGTGACTCTAGAAGAGAGCAAAGACTTGAGTTAGTTTAGTTTAGATGAACTGCAATCTTCCCTCATTAATCATGAACACAAATTGAATAGGTCAACTATGTCATTAGAAAATCATTTTTCCACACAGTCATCTATAAGTCGTGAAAGAGGAAGGGAGAGAGATAAATCTGACGGTAGAGGAAGAAGTTTTGTCATGAGTGAATGTAGTAGCTGTCCTAGAAATATTGTTGGAAGAGTTCAAACCCCAAGTACCAATCAGCCAAGTGGTCAAAGAATTGAAAAATCAAACATTCAATGCCATTTTTGTAAAAGGTATGGACATTATGCATATGAGTGCATAAAGAGACAATATAATCAGAACAAGAAAGGTCGGGATCATTCAAATAGTGCAAATAACCAAACCAATCCTATGTTTATGGTGCACGTTGTAGTAATGCCTATATTATCTCCAGTTGAATGCAATGTTGCTCAAGCAAGCCAATGTGACATATGGTATTTAGATTTAAGCTGCAATAACCACATGATAGGAAACATAGATTTTTTTTGTAGTTTGGATGAGTTAGTCCAAACCAAGGTTATACTTGGAACATATATCCAAGTCACTATCCTAGGAAAAGGAAGTATAAGCATCTTAACTAAACAAGGAGAACAAAAAGTTATGTCTGATGTATATTATGTTTCTGGTCTAAAGCCTAATATGATGAGCAAAGGACAATTGTTGAAGAAAGGATATAGAATGCCTAAATTAACAGAAGTCATTGGAGCTGAAGCTCATCTTAGTTATTGCATTTTGTGTTCCCACATTGCGCCAAATTTATTAATATGAACTATTTTTTGTGTTGACAAGTTTCTGTCATATTTATGAGTTTATGTGCTAAGCATAACACTATGTTATTATTCATCCAAAATTCATTTCATTAAGTGTGTTTATTCACAACGCGCAACAGATCATGTAGTATGTGCATTGCGCGATTAGTTTTGATAACTCTATCGTGAAGCTTGTGTGGTGCGCAGTATTTAAAACTATGTTGTGTAGAGTAGTTTGCGCACATGGTGGATCCAAGATCCAGTATCAAAGCAGGTTGATCAAGAGAAGGTTTTATTAAAACAAGTTCAAGAGCATAAACTTTGATGGAAGGTAAAATATGGCTTCAACCTCAAATATGCAACCTCCCACTTTTACAGGAAAGAATTATGATATGTGGTCCTTGACCATGAAGGCATTGTTCCGAGGTCAATATGTATGGGAGATAATTGAAAATGGTTATGTGGAACTAGTAAATCAAGCAACATACAATGCCCTCACACAAGTTGAGAAGGATGTCTTGAAAGATCAAAGAAAGAAGGATGAAAAAGGGATGTTTTACATACATCAAGCCATGCATGAGAGCATACTCCCAAGAGTTTCATCAACAAAGCAATCCAAGGAAGCATGGTACATATTGAAAACCTCTTATGAAGGTATGGACAATGTAAAGACTTCAAAACTACAAATTCTTAGAAGAGATTTTGAAACTCTATCAATGAAAGATTCAGATTCAATAGATTTATTTTATACCCATGTCATTAGCCTGATAAATCAAATTAAGTCTCATGGTGAAACCATAGAAGACAAAAAAGTTGTTGAGAAGGTACTTAGGAGTCTTCCACCTAAGTTTGATCCTCTAGTTGTGATTCTATAAGAGAGAAAAAACTTGAGCCATTTTAGTTTAGATGAACTGCAAGCTTCCCTCATTAATCATGAACACAGATTGAATAGGTCAACTATGTCATTAGAAAATTCATTTTCCACACAGTCATCTATAAGCCATGGAAGAGAAAGGGGGAGAGCTAACTCTAAAGGTAGAAGAAGAAGTTCGGTCATGAGTGAATGCAGTAGTAGTCATAGAAATACTATTGGAAGAGGTCAAAACCCAAGTACCAATCAACCAAGTGGTCAAAGAAATGAAAAATCAAACATTCAGTGCCATTTCTATAAAAGGTATGGACATTATGCATATGAGTGCATAAAGAGACAATATAATCAGAACAAGCAAGGTTGGGATCATTCAAATAGCACAAATAACCAAACCAATCTTATGTTTATGGCACGCGTTGTAGTAATGTCTATAGTATCTCTAGTTGAATGTAATGTTTCTCAAGCAATCCCATGTGATGTATGGTATTTAGATTCAGGCTGCAATAAACACATGACACGAAACATAGAATTGTTTTGTAGTTTGGATGAGTCAGTCTAAACCAAGGTTACACTTGGAACATATACCCAAGTCACTGTCTTAGGCAAAGGCAGTATACACATCTTAACCAAGTAAGGAGATCAAAAAGTTATGCCTGATGTATATTATGTTTCTGGTATGAAACATAATCTGATGAGCAGAGTACAACTATTACATAAAGGATACATAATCTACATGGAAGATAATCATTGTGTAATTATGGATAAATGCCCAAGAAATCAACTTATTGCAAGAATCCAGATGACAAGTAACATAATGTTCCCATTGACATTACAACCAACCAAGAAGAATAATACAACGCTAGTTGTTGGTAAAGAAAAAAGTGCATAGTTAGACATTGCATTTACATCAGAAAGTGCGTGCAATATGAAGAAAGGAGAAAGTGGCGCAGAAATGAAGACAACATTTCAATCTGAAGTACATGATGATTCCTAGTTATGGCACTTTAGATTTGGACATTTGAACTTTGGAGGTCTAAAACTTCTACACACAAAGAATATGGTAAAAGGTTTGCCATTGATTGAAAAAACAAAAAGGATATGTGAAGGATGCATATTTTGCAAGCAACACAAAGAATCATTTCCAGTTGGAAAGTATTGTAGAGAAAAATATGCACTAAAAATTGTACACTCAAACATTTTTGAACAATTGTAAATTCCATCTATAGGAGGCAATACTTATTTTCTAACATTCATTTATTATTTCTCAAGAAAGACATGGATTTACTTCCTAAAACATAAATCTAACGCATTGGGTTGTTTTCAACAGTTTAAATCACTTGTGGAAAAGCATTATGGCTATTACATCAATTGTCTAAGAACTTAAAGAGGAGGAAAATATATCTCAAGATAATTTTAAAAATTTTGTAAATTTCATGGCATCTATAAGCAACTTACCGCGAGATATATGCCACAACAGAATGGTGTCATAGAAAGAAAGAACATAACCATTATGGAAATGGCGCCCAGTATGTTGGCAACCAAATATTTGTCAAATTTGTATTGTTTGAGGCAGTAGCAACTAAAATATACATATTGAATAGATTTATGACAAAGAGTGTGAAGAATAGAGTTCCTTAAAAAGCATGGACATGTATGAAGCATAATGTGGCGCACTTAAAAGTTTTTGGTTGCATCCCATACACACATGTTTCAGACGAGATGAGAAGAAAGATGGACAATAAAGGATAGAAATGTATATCTGTTGGGTATTCTAAAGATACAAAACCATACAAGTTGTATGATCCTATTGCAGGAAAAGTCATAATCAGCTGCGATGTTTAGTTCATGGAGAATGAAGCATGGGATGGAAGTATAGAAAAGACAATGAAAATTATCGATGTAATGGAGCATGATGACATAGAAGAAGTGATGAAAACACCACACACATGTCAGTGTGCAGTCCCTTCTACACCTGTCACTGCAACACAAATCAGAACACAAAACACTCTAGTGAGAACAACAAGTGTGCAGTATACACCTAGATCACAACAAACATCAACAAGAAGTCTAAGTAGTTCTACATCTCCAGATCCAACATTAGCAAGTTTTTTACAAAGGAAGATAAGAAGTCTGTGAAACATCTATAATGAAGATGCACCAAATTAATTTTCAGTTTTTACTTTGTTTTCACAAATAGATGATCCATTGACTTCTGAAGAAGTTGTCAAATATGATGTATGAACACAAGCCATGGATGAAGAAATCAAATGCATAGAGAACAATCAGACATGGAAGTTAGTTGATGTACCTAATGACAAGGATGTGATAAGTGTCAAGTGTATTTATAAAACCAAGAAAGACACAGAAGGAAATGTGCAGAAGCACAAGGAAAGTTTAGTTGCAAGAGGTTTTACACAATAACCTTGAATTGATTTCAATGAAACTTTTGCACCAGTTGTGCGCATGGACACCGTCAGAACTGTGTTAGCAATTGTCGCGCAGTACAAGTGGAAATTTTATCAAACGGATGTAAAGTCATAATTTTTAAATGGACACTTAGAAAAATAAGTGTATGTGGAACAACCACAAGGCTATGAGGTTCCAGGAAAAGAAAACAAACTGTACATATTAAAGAAATCAATGTATGTATTAAAGAAAGATCCTAGAGCTTGGTACAGTCGCATTGATTCTTATCTCACACAGAATGAATTTCAGAGAAGTGAAAGTGAGCCAACATTGTACATCAAAGAAAATCAACAAGGTAATATGTTAATTGTTTCCTTACATGTAGATGATTTGATTTTTACAGATGATTTTAGAATAGAATAATTTAAGTTAGTCATGAAGGATGAATTTGAAATGACTGATTTGGGGCTTATGAGATATTTTCTAGGAATAGTAGTACACTATTCGAAAACCGATATATTTATTTCAAAGTCTAAGTATGTGCATGAAATATTGAAAATATTCAATATGATAAATTCAAAAGTATTCCCAACACCTGTCATAACATGATCACAGTTAAGCAAGGAAGATAAATGGTCCAAAGTGGATCTCACACTATTTAAAAGACTGGTAGGTAGTCTTATGTATCTCACAATGACAAGACCTAATATTATGTATGGAGTGAACATAATCTCAAGGTTTATGGAAATTCCAAAAGAATCACATTGGAAGGCAGGAAAGAGGATATTGAGATATGTAAATGGAATAATAGATTTTGGCATTAAATACTCCATTTTAGAAGATTTTAGACTCATTGGATACACTGACAGTGATTGTGGAGGTAGCATAGATGACAAAAAAATTACCTTTAGCTACACATTTCATTTTGGAATAGGTATGGTATCATGGAAATCAAGGAAACAACCCATAGTGACTCTTTCTTCAACAGAAGCAGAATACGTCGTAGCTACAAGCGCAACTTGTCAAGCAGTTTGGATGAGAAGAATGTTAAAATATTTGTTGCAGGAACAACATGAACCAACAACATTATTTTGTGACAATAATTAAACCATCATGTTATCAAAGAACCATGTGTTTCACAAGAAAACTAAGCACATTGATACAAGGTATCATTTTATCAGAGAATTGGTGAATAACAAAGAGATCTGTTTAGAGTTTTGCACCTCAAAATAACAAGTCATGAAAATTTTCACAAAATATTTAGGAAGAGATGCATTTCAACATCTACGCAATAGTCTGGGAGTCTGCGTAGTAACGAATGAGTGACAATAAATTGTAAACTCAATTTTGATGTAAAATTTGTAATCCCACCTACTTATAATTAAGGGAGAGTGTTGGAAATAGTAATTACAAGTCGGTGAGGTCTTTACGTCTCCATCAATTTGCCATTCAGTGAACTTGTCATTAGTTTTTTCAGTCAACCAAATTGTCATACAATCAGTCTGTATGTCAGTCTGCAAATGCAAAGTCACACGTTTACTCAAACTAAGTCTAATTCAGTTGGCAAGCAGTGAAATTATAAATGGAGTCGATATTTATCATCTTGAGTTCAGTTAAGTAGATGAAGAGTCAGTTGCATTAATGGTCGTATTTAATGTTGAATCAGTCATACTTCTAAAAGAAGTCTCAGTCGGAGTCCATATAAGTCCGAGTCTTTAGTTAGTTAAGAGATGATGCAAAGAAGAAGCATAGAGGTAGAGAGAACATCGAGTTAATCCAGTTCACAATGGAGAGAAACAATTGTGTAGATTGACTAACAAAAATGGGATGCACACTATTCAGCTAACGTCCCACGTATGTACCTATGTGATGTGAAGGGTGGAGTTGGTAAACAAGTTGTATTGGAGGAGAGGTTTGTTGAGGAAAATGGGATTTAATTAAAAGATTTCTTCGATATGAAATCACTGCGGTAGTCTAAATGTTTTATGTTTTGGTCCTTCTCTTGAGATGTTTTTTTGGGGATATTTGTCCAAAATCAGGTGAGAATTTTTCGAGGATATTTGTCTGAAATCTGGTGATAAATTGTTATATCCTCACATTTGAATGATTATTTCTATATAATTCGAGTTCCTCAGGGTTTTCCAGCATGTTCAATCCATTTCGGCATTCAAAAGTAATTTTAAATAATAGAGGGTAGTGATTTCGTGTAGATTTATGTCGATGTATTTGGGGGAAAAGACCAAAAAGTAGAAAATTTAGACAACTCCATTTTCAATTAATTGTGGTAATTTGATTACACTTTATAATACATCTTTTTCATATGGTTGTTACTATAATTAATCATTGTATACTAACTTATTTTAGCAATTTTATTGTTAAAGTTTACTAATGTATACATACTCTACCTTCTCTGATTTGAATTTGTGATCTTTTAGGAGGAAACAAATGTTCTGAACCATTAGGCCCACTGAGACTATATTATACTAATAATAATAGTATGACTATGAGATAATTGATCTATATGATAATAATAATAATAATAATAATAATAATAATAATAATAATAATAATAATAATAATATGACTACTAGATAATTTATGCAATATATTATAAGGAGAGATGATTAGATGATTTATGGAACATTTTATGATGATCATAGGATTAATGGAACATAATGTATATGGAAATAAAATTTAGAGAAGGGTTGGGTCTAATGGTGTCAAGTTTTATACTATGTTTATGTCACTTTATGTGATGTGGAATGCATGTGTGTTGAGTTTTTTTAATTGTATTATAGCTAGCATATACATTGGAGATATGATGCAGGAGCATCTCTCCACATCAGCCAGCCAGCTAGCCAGCCACGCCAGCGAGTTCAAATCGCACATTTAATGGAGGCGCAACCTCATTTCAAATTTGAATTTAATGTAATTGAAATGTTCTAGGCTGGTGAGCCATGGAAGCCGTGCCTTTGTGCAGGCATTAGATAGGATCAGCTTTAATGCTAGATCGGCTGAGATCTAGATCCAGGTGTTGGACTAGACAACCATTGAATGCAATTTATTAGGGTAGGTAAATCCTGGAGGGAAGCGCTCGATGAGCCCCTCAGGTAAAAGAGATTTTCATATCTCATTTTGAGTTAGTGGAGCTAGAGAGCATCTGCAGGTAGAGTAGAGAAGAGAAGAGCCAGAGAGAGCTCGAGAACACCTTTGTAAAATACAGGCGATTGCCATTTTTAATATAAACAACAACAGTTTTTCTTGCATATGTTCTGTCTTATATGCATGCATGTGGGTGTTCATTATATGCTGTGATTGTGCGTTGTTATCATGCCATTGCAGGGAGTGTGCTTGATTTCAGGTTGAAGGTATTTGAGGCTTCACACCAGGAGGGTGTGATAGAACGTTGAGGGTTCTGATAGCCATGCACAGAGGATGCACTTATGAACTCTGTGGAGTCAGACAAAGACGTGCTGAGGCACAATACTGAATTCAACAACTCAGGAAGAAGAATTGTGAGGTTACTGAACACCTCAGGAGGTACGGTTGTGTGGGTGAGAATACAGTTGCAGACGAAATCGTGGAGGATTCTGTAGAGCTCTGCCAAGTGGGCATTGAGCGTGTGTACAGGGGTGCACGGAGGAAGAAAAACTTTGTAGAGAGTTTGAGAAAGACCAGAATCACTGAGGATTCTGAGAAGCTCTGCCAGGTGCGCATCAAGTAAGTGCATAGGTGCACAAGGGAGGAAGATAGGACTATTGAGCATTTTGTGGAAGATATGACGCTCTGCTAGGAGGGCGTCGAGAAGGTGTGTAAGCAATCATAGCAGAGGAAAGAACTCTTTGAGTTCTGGAAGTCGAGGAAAGGTCCACTGAGGGAACTTTCACTGGGTTGTTGAATACCCAGAAATACTCAAGAAAAGGCTTGAGTAGAAGGATAGCTAGAAGGGCATCCATTCTATTCTCCGTCTGAGGGAGAAGAAGGATAAAATCCCCCAAGGGGTCTGAGTATTTACGGAAGCTCAGAAGAGATAGCACAATGGGTGCATGAGAAGATTTTGCAGGAGCGCAGACGTCGATATCCTTTAAGGATTCGAAGACAAGATCAGGAAGGAAAACGTTGTATACGCACAGTTGAGTCTCAAAGTCAAGGAGATCGCAGAAGAGAACGAGACGAAGGCTGAGGCCTTGGAGAAATCGAATTTCTTCCATGTCTGGGAGGAAGGCACGAAGGAGCTCAGGAAGGAGCAACAACAGTCGTTGGATAGATCGACAGATTTCGAACATTGGTTTTATACGTCCAAGAGGAGCTCAGAAGGAGCGGAAAGAATAGGAGAGCGACAATCATCGGATCTCTTAGAGAAATCTCGTCAGTCGTTGGATCGGGAGGAGTAGCGTAAAGTTTAGCCTCAGGAGGAGGAGCGCACAAGGATAGCAGATCTGGGTCATCAGATCTAGGACAGATACCCGACAGCCTTTGGATCTGTGGAAGCTACACGAGGTTTATCCATCAGGATATCGACCATCGGGAAATCGAAGTTCTCGAGGTCATGAGAACTGGGACATCAAAAGTCTCGAAATCCCGACGAGGATCTGGACTGTCCATTGACAAAGGACACGTGGCAGAAATCAAGCGACATCAGTGTTTGGTGTATCAGGAAATTTGCATTCCCGTGGACATGAGATCGGGGAAATACCAGGTGAAAACCCCGATATAATCGAATCCGTTTGTTCAGGAGGGACAAGTGTCAGGAATTGGACGAAAGTTGGAAAATCGGGAAATCAGAGTTCTCTAGGTCATGAGAACCGGGACTTCGAAAGTCTTGAAATCCCGAGAGTTAATCTGAGCCGTCCATCTAAGGAGGGGCACGTGTCATGCGATTGTTCGTTCTAGAGATCCGAGGCACCAGGCATAGGGATTTGCAGGTCTCGAAACGACGACAAGATCTGAACCGTTCGTTTGGAGGATGCATGTCAGAGGATCCTGAGGAGTCGAGAATCGACATATTGGAGTTCTCAAGGTCAAGGGAACCAGGGCATCAAAAGATCCAAAATCCCGACGTAATCGGGATTGTCCATATAGGAGGACACGTGGCAACCATCAATGCATCGGGGAAAATCCACGACAGGAATCGGCATAGAGGACAGGTGTCAGACATCTGGGAGGAGTCAGGAATTGGGATATCGAAGATCCTGGGCACAATGGTTTCGTGCATTGCAGAATCACGATACGCAATTTCTCGATAAGGCCTAGGACCATGGGGCCACACTGACTGTCAGGAGGACAGGTGGAAGATTTTATCGACAGGAAAAATGGACCGTTGACAGGTCAACGACCGAGACCCATCGGAGGATCAGGAATCGGAGAATTGCGAGATCAAAGGGTGCGTGCACATTGACATCGCAAAACCCGAAACCCCGATGAGAGGTTTGACCGAGGCCATGTGTTGACGGTCATATGGGCCAAGGCCTATAGCCAGGAGGGGCTAAGGGAAAAGGAGATCTTATCAGTAATCGGAGATCAGGGATTTACGAGGATAGAGGTTTGTCACAACGGGATTTACGAAACCCCAAACCTCAATATTAAGATCGGGGACTACGACGGTAAATGTAGAGGCCGTGAGGAAGTGAGAAAGGACCTGTGTACTGGGTATTTGCATAGTGATTCTGGAGGGAATCTAAGGAGCCACTTCGGCTCAGAAGTAGAAGAGGGAATTTGAACGATCCTGTGAGCAGGAGAGCGCGAGGGAGCAGAAGCGCGATTTTTCTCTCTGTGTCAAGTGGTATCAGAGCGAGTTCTTGTCTGTATATTTCAGGCAAGAGGAGAACAAAGGAGCAAGAAGAAGACAGAGTTACTGAGGACTCTGTAACGACTGTTTGCAAGTAGAAAATAGTCGAGAATGCAGTCAGTAGGACTGTAGGATGAAGCTGAGCACTCAGGATTGCAGGAGTGATAGCAGCAGGTTTTCCAGGGAGGTAGACAGGGACAACAAGAGGGCTATTGAAGGCCATAGAAAGAAGAACAAGGCAGAAAGGCTTGCCGAATGGGATGAAGAAGAGACTAGAGAACCCTATGAACTAAAAGTAGACATAGAGAAGCTCGAACTGCAGATGCGATAGGATAGGAGGATGAGACGAATGCGCGAATTGCCCATGAAGAAGGCAGCAGCAAAATGGCCAGTCAGAGAGATAATGGTCATGAGATAGTACAGGCTGTTGAGAATATGGTTGAGGTATGCTGAAAACCTCAAGGCCACAGAGGAAGAGATGATTGATCACTGTTGGCCAGAGACTGGAAAGGGTCTCGATGATTGGGATGATGAAGAAGATAAATTGGGATCGTCTGAGGATCTCATAGTCTTCCAGGAGAGTGGAAGGTTTCCATATGACCATATGGGCAAGGGAACAGAAATGAGATCGGCTAGTGATCTCAAGGATTTCCATGAAGGTAGAGAAGAAGAAATTACAGCTTGCCTAGAGGGCAACGAGTTGAGATCATCTGAGGATCTCATAGACTGTCAGGTGGACAACGAGGGAATTTTACATTTCCAGTTGGTCAATGAAAGGAGATAAGATGAGGATCTCGAAGACTGCCGGGAGGGAAGTGGAAGCATTGAAGACTGCCAGGAAGGAAGAAGCATTTCAAACTGCCAAGTGGGCAGAGATGAGAATTTGGAAATAGTTGGAAGTCTTAGGGACTCTTTGTAGATTTCAATTCAGCAAGGAGTGCTGATAAAGATGGGATCGGTTGATCTCATAGTCTTCCAGGAGAGCAGCGAAAGCGTCCCATATTTCTAGGAGAACAGGGATGAGTAGGGGAATTTGAATCATCCAGAGGAGCTGACAGGGATGAGACTATCTATGGGTCTCATAAATTCAGGGATGAATTTAAATCAACAGATGCAGCTGATAGAGGAGGAAGATCAGGATGGTATTCTGATGATTGGGGGAATACAAGTATTCCTACCATCTGCCCAAGAGGAGGAAGAAAATTCTGTTGCAGATGATACAACAACAACAGGGGAGCAATCAACTATGACTGTCATAAAAGAAGAAAAATGGGAGCAGACTTTGGAATCTGCCCCAGAGGACAAAGAAGAGAGTGATCATTTCGAGGAATGGCTCAATGTATTCAGCATTGAAGCTGAAGAGAATGCAACAAAAGAGTTTGCAGCAAAAGATGAAGAAAGTGAGCATTCTTAGGAATGGCTCATTACTTTCAGCCAGGAAGCTGAAAGAGCTTTAGCATTGGAGATGATGGCCAAAGGAGAAGAAAAAGATGATGAGCATTATGAGGAATGGCTCGATATTTTCAGTGATGAAGATGAAAAGAATGCAACAGAGGAGGTTGCAGAAGGAGAAGAGGAAGAAGACATAGAAAACATATTCTTTGTTGATCTATGGGATTAGATTGAAGCCCTAGAGAAAAGGGTAAAAATGCAGGCAAGGCACATCCAATAGGTGAAGTTGGAAATAGATGAAGAAAGCATGGGAGATCATGGTGATCTTCTCATGTGCAGAAAATTTTTGCAGCTGAGGAGACTGCATGAGAAAAACCAGCCACTGGAGCAACTGGATAAGGAGATCATGGAGATCAGTAGGCTGATGCTGAAGTCAGCAGAAACTGCCAGCAAGGAGCATCTGGGTAGAAGGAAAGAGGCAACAATAGCACAGCAGAAGTAGCAACAGCATCAGACTGGAGTAGATGGAAAGCTCCAAAGACTGATTTGGGATCCAGGAGGATTTCCAACATCTACAGGGGAAGATCATGAGCAGGAGCTCATGATTTTTGCATCTATGGAGTATGATGTAGGAGCATCTCTCCACATCAGCCAGCCAACCAGCCAACCATGCCAGCTAGTTCAAATCGCGCATTTAATGGAGGTGCAACCTCATTTCAAATTTGAATTTAATGTAATTGAAATGTTCTAGGCCGGTGAACCATGGAATCCATGCCTTTATGCATGCATTAGATAGGATCGACTTTAATGCTAGATAGACTAAGATCTAGATCCAGGTGCTACACTAGACAGCCATTGAATGTAATTTATTAGGTAGGTAAATCTTGGAGGGAAGTGCTCGATGAGACCCTCAGGTAAAAGAGATTTTCATATCTCATTTTGAGTTAGTGGAGCTAGAGAGAATCTGCAGGTAGAGTAGAGAAGAGAATAGCCAGAGAGAGCTCGAGAACACCTTTGTAAAATACAGGCGATTGCCATTTTTAATATAAACAACAACAATTTTTCTTGCATATGTTCTGTATTATATGCATGCCTTTGGGTGTTCATTATATGTTGTGATTGTGTGTTGTTATCATGCCATTACAGGGAGTGTGCTTGATTTCAGGTTGAAGGTCTTTGAGGCTTCACACCAGGAGGGTGTGACAGAACATTGAGGGTTCTGATAGCCGTGCACAAAGGATGCAATTCTGAACTCTGCAGAGTTAGACAAAGACGTGCTGAGGCACAGTACTAATTTCAACAACTCAGGAAGAAGACTTGTGAGGTTACTGAACACCTCAGGAGGTAAGGCTGTGTGGGTGGGAACACAGTTGCAGATGGAATCGTGGAGGATTCTATAGAGCTCTGCCAAGTGGGCATTGAGCGTGTGTGCAGGGGTGCACGAAGGAAGAAAAACTCTATAGAGAGTTTGAGAAAGACCAGAATCACTGAGGATTATGAGAAGCTCTGCCAGGTGGGCATCGATCAAGTGCATATGTGCACAAGGGAGGAAGACAGGACTGTTGAGCATTATGTGGAAGAGAAGACACTCCGCCAGAAGGGTGTCGAGAAGGTGTGTAAGAAAGCACAGCAGAGGAAAGAACTCTTTAAGTTATGGAAGTTGAGGAAAGGTCCACTGAGAGAACTTTCACTCGGTTGCTGAATACCGAGAAATACTCAAGAAAAGGCTTGAGCAGAAGGATAGCCAGGAGGGCATCCATTCTATTCTCCATCTGAGGGAGAAGAAGGATAAAATCCCCCAAGGGGTCTGAGTATTTACGGAAGCTCAGAAGGGATAGCACGTTGGGTGCATGAGAAGATTCTGCAGGAGCACAGACATCGAGATCCTTTAAGGATTCGAAGACAAGCTCAGGAAGGACAGCGTTGTATACGCGTAGGTGAGGCTCAAAGTCAAGGAGCTCGCAAAAGAGAATGAGACGAAGGTTGAGGCCTTGGATAAATCAAATTTCTTCCAAGTCTGGGAGGAAGGTGCGAAGGAGCTCAAGAAGGAGCAACAACAGCCGTTGGATAGACCAACAGATTCTGGACGTTGGTTTTATACGTCCAAGAGGAGCTCAAGAGGAGCAAACAGAATAGGAGAGCGACAACTGTCGGATCTCTTAGAGAAATCCTGTCAGTCGTTGGATCGAGAGGAGTAGCGTAAAGTTTAGCCTCAGGAGGAGGAGCGCACAAGGACAACAGATCTGGGTCGTCAGATCTAGGACAGATACCCGACATCCATAGGATCTGTGGAAGTTGCATGAGGTTTAGCCATCAGGATATCAGCCATCTGGAAATCAAAGTTCTCGAGGTCATGAGAACCAGGACATCAAAAGTCTCGAAATCCCGACGAGGATCTGAACCGTCCGTTGACAAAGGACATGTGGCGAAAATCAAGCGACATCGGCGTTTGGCGTATCGGGAAATCGACATTCCCGTGGACACGAGATCGGGGAAATCCCAGGTGAAAACCCCGATATAATCAGATTCGTTTGTTCAAGAGGGACAGGTGTCAGGAATCAGACAAAAGTCGGAAAATAGGGAAATCAGAGTTCTCGAGGTCATGAGAACCGGGACTTTGAAAGTCTTGAAATCTCGAGAGTTAATCTGAGCCGTCCGTCTGAGGAGGGGCATGTGTCACGCGATCGTCCGTTCCGGAGATCTGAGGCACTAGGCATCGGGATTTGCAGGTCTCAAAACGATGACAAGATCTGAACCATTCGTTTGGAGGACACGTGTCAGAGGATCCTGAGGAGTTGGGAATCGACATATCAGAGTTCTCAAGGTCGAGGGAACCAAGGAATCGCAAGATCCAAAATCCTGACGTAATCGGGATCATCCATCTAGGAGGACACGTGGCAACCATTAGCGCACCTAGGAAAAGCCGCAACAGGAATCGACATAGAGGACAGGTGTCAGACATCTGGGAGGAGTCGGGAATCGGGATATCGGAGATCCCGGGAACAATGGTTTCGTGCATTGCAGAATCACGATACGCGACTTCCCGATAAGGCCTAGGAGCGTGGGGCCACACTGACTGTCAGGAGGACAGGTGGCAGATTTTAGTGATAGGCGAAATGGACCATTGACACGTCAACGATCGGGACCCATCGGAGGATCGAGAAGCGGAGAATCGCGAGTTCAAAGGGTGCGTGCACATTGACGTCGCAAAAACTGAAACCTCGATGAGAGGTTTGACTGAGGTCATGTGTTGACGGTCATATGGTCCAAGGCCTATATCCAGGAGGGGCTAAGGGAAAAGGAGAGCTTATCGATAATCGAAGATCAGGGATTTACGAGGATAGAGGTTTGTCACAACGGGATTTACGAAACCCTGAACCTCGATATTGAGATCGGGGACTATGACGGTAAATGTAGAGGTCGTGAGGAAGTGAGAAAGGACCTGTGTATTGGGTATTTGCATAGTGATTCCAGAGGGAATCTAAGGAGCTTCTTCAGCTTAGAATCATAAGAGGGAATTTGAATGATCCTGTGAGCAGGAGAGCGCGAGGGAGCAGAATCGCGATTTTTCTCTCTGCGTCAAGATACCTTACTCATAGATCACTATACTTTAACTTATTGTTTATGTGACATCCTTCTTTATAAGGTTGGAGACCTATGTGGTATGGTGACATGTTTCATGAGGCACACATGAAGGGTTTGGTTACTTGCTTGGTAGAATGACCTATTTGGAGGAGCATTGGGTATTTAGGAGGAGAGCATTGTGCCCTAGGTAGCATGGGGTCACTTGGTTACTTATATGGAGGCATGTGCTTGACTTGAGGACTCTTGTGTTGAGGAGTGTTCATAGAGTTGTGGTGGAACTAAAGTATCACATGACATTAGGAGGTATCATTGGATCATTAGATACATTTGGAGAGGAGGGTTGGACCCTTCTTGTGGAGTTCTCACCATGGAAGAGTTAGGCACTAAAAATGAGCCAAGGCCTAAAATTTAAGCTCAATAGTTATTCCCTAAAGGAAGGTTCTAGTATTTTGGAGCTATGAATGACACCTTGAACCACCACAAATGACATCTTGAGGGTATCATTTTCCTTTAACAAGGTATATAGGTACCATTAGCATTTTTGAACACTAAGTATGAATCTGAGGGCCCTAGACATGGTCAAGGGAGGGAACATGAACCATAGGTCCTAAAGAAAACTTCTAGCCATATAGGGATAAGAAGGATGTCTTGAACAACCACACATGATCCCCTGAGAGTATCCTAGCCTATGTTGGGGATGTTAGTGCCACTAGGTGGTTTTGAGC
The DNA here is from genome assembly GCA_000966675.3 of Picea glauca. Lineage (NCBI taxonomy): Eukaryota > Viridiplantae > Streptophyta > Pinopsida > Pinales > Pinaceae > Picea > Picea glauca. Next base: position 330,643 of record JZKD02S2072352.1, on the reverse strand, counting down.
AATAGGTGATTTTGAGTTGTTTTTGGTCTACTCTTTGGTCACTTCAAAAGGATGTAATGGGAACATTCACATGCTCCTTCATATGAATGCGCACACATTCCTAAGTGTGTGTGCACTCCTACTCAAGAACACATGCACGTTCTAAATCACATGCACACTCATACTTCAAAACACACACACATTCATTAAAAATCCAAGTTGGTAATTATGTGTGGTAGTTTGGTGAACACCAATCCTGTAGAATTAAGAATGCATGCATGTTTCTAAGAATTCACACATGTTTCTACATTTGTGCATAAATTTGCATCCCATTGCCAATTTTTTTAATCAACTTCATGCAAGCACCCATATACAAATCAATATACAAAATTATTGCTATATATA
>JZKD02S2072352.1:292636-303271 GCA_000966675.3 Picea glauca | reverse complement strand
ATTATTTAAATAATTTATTTTGTATCCACTTTGAATTATAGTACACTCATCACTTCAATTTATTATTTAAATAATTTCTTCTTTGCAACCACTTTGACTACTTTGACCTTTTGGGACTTCTAGATGACTCGTGAGGGTTGTCCAACTTCACATGGCCATAACTCTCTAACAATGAGGATTTATGTGACGTTCCACATACCACTGGAAATGGCATGAAATGTACTATCCATATAAAATAATCTTTCCTGCAAATATATCAAAACTCATACCATTATCCATAAAAAAAACTTGGGTCCATTACCCAAACCTTTATGCTACCAAAAATTTCTGCTGGACTTTCTTCAAGGGTTGACATCAATGAAAACCAACCTAATTAATCAACAATAATCTCCTTCTGGTTGGTGTTGTAGAATTAGGGATTTGGATATTCCTTCATGTTGGATCCTGAGAGCTAGGTTGTTATAACCACCTTTCGGTTGTAGCCAAAGAACATAGGGGGTTGTAGTCTCCTTCTAGTTGGAGCTAGAGAATTAGGGAGTTGGAGCTTCCTCTAGGTTGGAGCCTAAGAAAATAGGGGGTTGGAGCCTCCTTTCAGTTGGAGCTAGAGAATTGGAAGTTGGTGCTTCCTTGAATGAAATTATTTGACATATAAGAAAAAGATTCCATGATTTTTTCTCGCATTAGGTTTCCACATAAATATTGGTGTACTATGTATTGTGTGGATTTGTTTATTATTGTTTATTATGCAATGATGGATTTTGATGTTTAATATACAATAATATATTGATGATGAACCAATGAACATGGTTGAATAAGTTAAAGGAATATAAATTGTGGTTAAAATTGGTCTAAATTGTTCATTACTGATTCAACCCCCCTCTTAGTAATCCAAAAATTGGTATCATAGTAGGTCCTTCAAGAAGAATTCTAACCACTAGAAGGACATCATATATTACGCTATAGTTGGGGTGCCACAGTTTGATGGCGAAAACTATGCATTATAGAGTACAAGAATAAAAACATATGTACAGGCACAAAAATTCGATATTTGGCGAGCAGTAGTAGATGGATACAAAGAACCAACCACTCCTCCGACAAATAAGGATGGAAAGAAACTTGAAGAAAATTATTCTAGAGCCAGAAATTCTATCCTGAATGGGTTGACTGAATCAATATACACCAAGGTTTTTCACTGTTAATCCTCAAAATAAATATGGGAAAAATTGAAGAATATCTACAAAGGAGATGCCAAATTTAAAAGAGACAAACTTCAAACCTTTAGAGCCAAGTTCGAACAATTAAAAGTGAAGGAAGATGAAAACATTGACTCCTACCTTCTACGAGTTGATGAGACAATCAATGAAATTAAAGGTTTGGGAGAAGAGATGAAGGAACCAATCATTATTCAAAAAGTGTTGAGGTCTCTACCTATGATATATGACCCAAATATTTTATCCCTATAAGAAAGAGTAAATCTAGACACCATGAGCATGGATGAGTTACATGTGATATTCACCGATTATAAAATGAGAATAGAATAGAAGAACCCAGTTAAAAAGGAAGCAACATTCAAAGCATCTAAGAAGGAAAATAAAAAGAGCAAGAAAAATACAAAGTTAGAATGTAGTTGTATTGATGATTCATATGAAGATGAAGAAATGGAAAACTTCATAAGAAAGTTGCGAAAAGGAACAGGTAAATACAAAGGTAAGATTTCATTGAAATGTTTTAACTGTGGTAAAATTGGTCATTTTGAAAATAAGTGTCCTTATTCCATGAAGTCGGATAGTGATGAAGAGGAAGATCCCAGGAAAGAAAATAAATATCAAAAGTGATACAAGAAAGAAAAAAGGAAAGTCTTCAAGAAAAATATCTACTCAAGAGAACACAACTCCTCATCTGATGAGGATGATGAAACTGATAGTGATTCATAAAATTTACTATTTATGGCTATGGAAAATCAAACAAGAAACTTTGATGGTTTCGAAGAAGAAGGAGAAGTCAATCTCAGAGCATAATTAATTAGTTACTTAGAATAAATAAGGGAATAAAGAAAGAAAAAAAAGTCACTTAAGGAAGAACTAAAAGTAAAAGGAGCCCATAATCACAACTTAGAGGAAGTCATGTAGATAGTTTTGAAGTTGAAAGTCCAGGTAGAAGAGGACAAAAGGATTTAAGAAATACTCAAAAGTTAGCTGGCATAGAAGGAAAATATGATTGAAAGGTTGGAAGCAAAATAAGTCACTCTAAGAAAATATCTTCAAAAGAAGGAAATAAAACAATATAGAACCAAGAAATTGGACAAGATCATCAACAATCAAAGGCCATACTATGACATGTCTGGATTAGGATGCAACTAGATGTCGACTGAGAAAGGTTCAAGCTCCATGATGAAAGAAACATAAAAAAAGAGTTTTGTAGAAGTTATCAAATGAAGGAATCATGTTCAACAAGAATCAGAAAGACCTTCTGATCCAGGTCGATATCAGTGGCCACCCACCTATTCCAAGTACCTCAAAACAGTTTGTTGAAAACTTACTATTTTTAGCAGTTTTTCGGTTCCTAAACTTTTGAGGCCATTTTGAGGACCTAAATGTCGATTTTTTGCGATAGAGAATCTCAATGATGAAAATAGGATTTTATTGATCTATCGTGCACCCCAAACGGAGATTGTATGCCAAAGTTACGCCCCTGGGAAGTTGATACACCAAACTGCCCAAAATGAGGTCCACAAAACTGTTGGATTTTTATCTTCCAGGGTTACAGTTTTGGATTTTATTTATGTTAAAAAGGCCTTTGGAGACTCATTGTAACAATCATCTTCTTGTGAATGTGAGTAGCTGTCACATCTCTTCTCAAAGATAAGTTGTCACCATTCTAGTGAGTCTTTCACTCTTTATTTGTACAATTTTGTACATTTCACTCATTAATAAAATTGTGTATTATTGTATCTCTGTGTTTATAGTTATATCTATGATATATACGTGTACATTTATTTATTATATGTTCTCTCTCATTTTTCATGCCAAAAATAATTTAGATCGGTGGTATCAGAGTAGGTTGCTCTTGGTAATTTTTCAGTGCATGCACCCAACGAGGTTTGAGTATAGCAAGTTGGGTCTAGAGCTTGTATCTCTTGAGGAAAATTGGTCTCACATTCCCAAGAAACCCTCCATGGAGGAAAAAAATAAAAAATATGGAGCAAAAGATTCTATTAATATGTTGCTTGAGAAAGCTCTCATGCGACAGAGGGACAAAATGATGGAGAAGTTTTCCCACATCCTTCAATGCCTTCTGATAAAAAAAAGAACATATTCATCAAGTGACCACTTTGGAGGCACGTTTCCTTTCAAGGTACAAGTTAATTTTTATATTCCCGTATTTGAAGGACTGATAGATGCAGATTCCCTAGAAAAATGGTTAAATCTTCTAGAAGGTTATTTCTCTATTCACAATTTCCTTGACAAGGAAAATATCACCTTCACACTCCTTAAGGGTCTCTCCCATGTCAAACATTAGTGGGAAACTTACTCGGATAAAATTTCTATAGAGGAGTCTAGAATATATGGGGCTGAGCCCACTTGGTATTTTTTTTTGGATGCAGTGAAAGAACAATATTACCTTGTTGGTAACTATGAAGACCAATACATGAGATGGACCACACTGTGGAAAAGAGGGGCCAAACAGTGTCGGATTTCACAAATAATTTCCATACCTTTTGCACCAAGCTGGGTATCAAAGAATCTGAGTGGAATTTGGTTCTAAAATATCATGGGGCTCTGCATAGGTACATCCAAACCAAAATGGATTTCCTGGACATCTCATCACTAGGAGCTGCCTATCTATATGTTTTCAAAATCGAGCAAAAAATTAGGCACTAGAACAAACAGGAGTTTGGGTCTGCAAATCCACAATAGTCAAAGTATGATAAATACTTCCCTAACAAACAACCTCCCGAAAAGCCATCCAAGCCACATGAAAAGAAGGGTAAAAAAAATATGAAGAAGTACACTAGAAAGTGGTGCGATTTTCACAAAATCCCCTGGAACAACACTAATGAATGTCGCTCTAAACAATAATTGTTGGTCGATATCATAGAAAAGGAGTCGAACCTTGATTCTGAATCTGATTTAGAAAATAATGGAAGAAGACAGATCATCGATGCAAACCCCACTACTATTGTCATGACCGCAACAATTCAACCAGAAGAACCAACATATCATAAAGAGGGGGAGTGCCTTTTTCATTTACATATGTGGGTGAAGGTGACCCCACTGTATTTTATTGTTGATAGAGGAAGCCACAATAAACTCATCTCAGTAGAGATCATCAAGCAATTGAAATTTTCAACAACACCACATCCGAAACCATACAACATCAAGTGGTTTTGACAAGGAAGAAATCTCCATGTCATCCAACAGTTTTGATTGTCATAATACATCCAACCCTTCAAGGATGAGGTATTATTTGATGTTTCCCCACTGGATGTATGTGATTTTCCTTTGGGCCAACTATATATGTGGAAGAACCATGATATTTATGAGTCTTGACCCCATAGTGTCATTGTTACTCTAGGGGTTCATCTGTATAGGATATCAGATGTAGTTCCAACCATTTTCCCACCTAAACAGTGCCACAAGGTAGTATCTCATACTACAAAATCCAACTTATTCACATTTTGTTCAAAAGGTGAACAGAAGGACACTGAAACCACTACAACCCCAGTCCAAACACCTTCTGTCCAGAAGAAGCAGGTTGAAAATATTGAAGTAAAGTGCACATATTCCTTCTTCACGCAGTTATATCATCATTTTCTTGACAACCTCGCAAAAACTAAGCAACACAACTTCTCCAGCAAGGAAAGCAACTCACAAAGATTCAGATTCAACAAACACTTTACCCTTTCCCCCGGTAACTCAACGTAATGGAGACTATTGCTTCCTAATGAGGGAGGATTGATCCAGATGGATATCGGTGTCCACCCACCTATTCCAACTGGCTCAAAACAGTTTGTTGGAAACTTACTATTTTTAGCAATTTTTCGGTTCCTAAACTTCCATAGCCATTTTGACGACCTAAACGACGCTTTTTCACGATAGGGAACCTAAATGATGTCCAAATTATCTGATTGAGCCCCATAAATGAATATCCTCATATATATACCTTTCCATCGAGCTATCTTTTTCCCCAAATGAATATCTTATGCCAAAGTTACACCCCCGGGAAGTTGATACACCAAACTACCCAAAACGAGGTCCAAAAAATTGTTGGATTTTCATCTTCTGGGGTTAGGGTTTTGGATTTTATTTTTGTTAAAAAGGCCTTTGGAGCCTCATTGTAACAATCATCTTCTTGTGAATGTTAGTATCTATCACATCTCTCCTCATAGATAATATGTCACCATTCTAGCGAGTCTTTCACTCTGTATTTCTATAGTTTTGTACATTTCGTTCATTAATAGAAATTGTGTATTACTGTATCTCTTTGTTTATGGTTATATATATGATATATCTATATACATATATTTATTATATCTCTACTCTCATTTCATGTTGAAAACAGTTTGGATCACCTTCTACATTCAGGAAGCAAAGAAACAACATTCTTGATCAGCTAAGACAAGAACCCAAAAGGACTACACCACAAAGAAGATCATTCACTCCCAGGTATGTAAATTTATTTTATGGTCATTGTTTTTGTTCTACTAAATTTGGAAATAAGGTTGAATATTTCAAGACCTATGAAATCAATTATTAGGAAAGAAAAGCTTATGTGTCTGCACAAAATATTGAATGCTGCAAATGCCACAAATATGGATACATAGCTCGAAATTGTAGAAGAGTGATAAAACCGCCAGTGAAAACTAATATTGATGATAGACATAAGAAGGTTTGGAGGAGAAGTGAAAAAAAAAAGGAGTAGGTAAATGAAGAAAAGGTCCAAGGAATCATACTTTCAGTATTTGCAGAAGCACACGATCATGATCAATATACAGACAAAGAGGAAAGTGTCGGAATTCAAGTAGAGGATGAAGAAGATGTCCAAACTAAGGATGATGATAGAATTTAGGAAGAGGATGAAAATGAAGATGTATTCATAAATGAAGAGGAATATTACATTGCATCATAGAAGGTGTTATTTTGAGCCATTCAACTTGGATACTCCTAGGTAATATATATGTTGAACATGGCGAGTCTAGACAACAACTCTACAGCTCAAAGATTTATATTTTGAGTAGTTTGAAGTATGATTTTGTAGATGTTTAATATATACATATTCAGATTGGTTCGATAGTATAAGTATATAATGACAGATTGATTGATCGAGAAAGAAACCTTTCCACACATGTGTTATTTGGAATTTACACAAGAATAAATTTTTGGTTGTATTCAGGCATAGATATTGTTATCACATGTTGTTCTAGGCATGCACAATTTGGTACAAAAATAGAAAATACTAGTGGACACATTTGAAATTTGATGATTAGTTGCGGTAGTGAAGACTTCATGATAGTAAAGTGAGAAATGGGTCAATATTTTGGATAGCTGAATAGAAGAGTCTTAGACAATATGGATTGAGATGGATTCTTAAGAACAAATAGCAGGTTCAGATACATAGATGTTAGTGGATGAGAGCATGAGTTCAAGACAGATTGGTTCATATATTGATTATGATACTAACTCAGAGACAGTTGGATTATTATGATAAAGTAACATTTGAATTCTTATTCTTGAATGCTTTTTATATATGTCATTTGATTACACAAGGAAGCACCAATGGACAAAAACTCCAAAAGAAAGCAGGTACAAGAAGCCCTACAATTTTTCTACATGAAATGTTGTAGAGAAGTTAAAGAGAGAGAAACATAAGCAAGGCGACAAGTAGAAATATCATTCAAAGAAGTTTTTATATAGAGAGATAAGAACAAATGTATGATTCCAAGAAGAGAGATGATAAAGATGATCATAGAGGAAGCATTGACAACCATGCCATCAACATTTCATCATAGTGATACCCTTTGTCAAAGGGGAAGATATTAACGATATGCAAGGATATAGAGTACTCAAAGGCTTAGAAACACATAGAAAGATCAAATGCATTTAGGTAGGAGGAACATCCCAAAGGACAATGCAAACATGGGGAGAAAACCCAAGGAGAGTTCAGTTAGGGGGAGCATCTCCAAAGGGAGATAACTTTTGCAATTGATTTCAAAGGGGGAGAGATAGAAACATTGATGAGGAACAATGATCAAAGGGAGAATGAACATAGGTATTTTCATGACTAAGTGTTTCCATCAATGTTGGTGTTTCCATAAATTCCAAAGGGGGATATTGTTGGACAGTTGGTTTAGATTGATGGATAGTTGGATTGGATAGTTATTTTTCATTGATGTCAACCCTTGGAGAGTGATATTGTAGATTGATGTCAACCCTTATAGATTGATGTCAACCCTTGGAAAGTGATATTGTAGATTGATGTCAACCCTTGAGTATGTTCGATAGAAAATTATGGTAGCACAAAGTATGGGTAAGGGACGCAAGTTGGTTTGAGGTATAAAGGCATGAAGATCAGTGAATATGCAGGTAAGACTATCATGGATGGATATTACATTCATTCCATTTCTAGTGATATGTGGTATGTCACATAGTTCCTCACAGTTAGGGAGATATGGCCATGACAAGTTGGAGAACCCTTTAGAGTAATCTAGAAGCCTCTAAAAAGTCAACAATAAGTCACAAGCTTCTAGAAAGCATAAATATGATTCCCTAGTCAAAGTGGTTGTGAAAGAAATGAATTAAATAATGAAGTGGTTGCAACAAGAATGGTAAAGGAGTTATGTGTTTACTAATTAAGGAAATTTAGTTGCAACAAAAAGTGGATTAGCCCTAGAATATGGAGAAAGGGGTAAAACAATTACATGGAAACTTCTAGAGGAAGGCACTTTGAAAAGTATAAATAAGAGAGAAAGGGAATCCTATTAGCACCTACCTATCTATTGAAATTGATTGAATATACATTTTGTGAAAGGTTATTTACAGGTATACATTGAAAAATATGAGAAAGCGTAGGTTTGAGACAACGAATGTCTAAAGAAGAGAAAGTTTTGGAGTTGCAAAGAGTGATATTGTTTCATGGTTTATGAGGTTATTTGCGAGTTGTAGAGAAGTTAGGGTGCAAACATCCATGGGTCATAGTGGAGGAAAGAACAAATACCCGTGACTTGTAGAAAGGGAAAGAGTGGATCTATGAAAAGACCAGAAAAAGGGTTTAAAGAGATAGTCATCCCAGGTTGTTGAGGTCTAGGTTGGTCTATTGGTCTGTTGGTATGAGATCTGTAGCATCATATAAAAATGTAAAGGTATGTCTATATTTTTATGAGGTTATATCTTAGTGATGTTGTGGAGCATGCTTGAGGCATTACTTTGTCAAGTTCGTTATATGCTCTCTTGGAGGTATGGTATATGTTGTAGTAAATGTTTTGAGGCAGATCCATCGTAGAATATTGTCGGTACATGTCTGAGTGTTATTGGTATACCTTGTGGCACAATATGAGAGGTATTTGTTAGTGATATTGGTATATTGTTAATACATGCTTGATGCTACATAACAATGAAGTTTTTGGTACATGGTTTAAAGTGAGGGTTTGTGGTATTGTTTTATGGACAATGTGATGTATTGCTAGAGAACTTTTGATGGTATATGACTTTGGTATATGGTTGAGGTATATGTTGGCTACATGTTGGGACATACAGTTGATGATTTTGGTATATATTGATGAGTCATAGTTTATGTGTAGTTCACACATGATTGGTACATGCTTGGTACATTGTTGGAGGCACTTGTTGGTAGTATTGTTTTCACTTGTTTTATGGATGATGTGGCATAGTACATCTAGTTGATGTGTGAGTAGTCTTGGTTGATGCACATATTGGTGATATTGTGCATATGGTTGAGTGTTTTTGGTAAGTATATTTTATTTGGTTGATGAGATTATAGTGACAGGTTTTAAGTATCAATTTTACAATGATAGTTTGACAGAGGCAGAGATAGTGGCAGTGAAACTGGGTGAGTTTGTGGTAGTCTGCGAGTTGTAGTGGGGAGAGATGCAGACATTCGTGAGTTGCAGTTAAGAAGGTCATGTATCTGAAGAAATTTTTTGAAGAATAATTGGATTAGTGATAATGACAGAGGTTGGTAGTGATAGTAACAAAGGTTAGTAGTGGTAGTGACTTTGATTCAGTAACAATGATAAGTTCTTCACATTTTGAATTTATATTTCAGGGTGGTTGGATCAGGCAAGGAAAGGGGGTTGTATCCTCCTTTCGGTTCATTCTGAAGAATCAAGAAGTTGGAGCTTCCTTCGGGTTGGAGCCTAAGAACCAAGTGGTTGTAGCCACCTTCTGGTTGTAGCCGAAGAACATAGGGGTTTGTAGCCTCCTTCTGGTTGGAGCCAGAGAATTAGGGAGTTGGAGATTCCTTTAGTTTGGAGCTTGATAAAATAGGGGGTTGGAGCCTCCTTCGAGTTGGAGATGGAGAATTGGAAATTGGTGCTTCCTTGAATGTAATTCTTTGACATATAAGAAAAACATTTTGTGGTTTTCTCCCACATTGGGTTTCCACGTAAATATCGGTGTATTGTGTATTGTGTGGATGTGTTTATTATTGTTTATTATGCACTCATGGATGTTAATGTTTAAGATACAATAATATATTGATGATGAATTCATGAACATGGATGAATAAGTTAAAGGACTATAAACTATGGTTAAAAGTGGTATAAATTACTCATTTACTAATTCACCCGTCCGAGTAATCCAACACTATATACTTTCAATTTCTTTATATGTGAAATATTTTATTTATGGCTAACATTGAAATATTTCTTGTGTTATTAAATTTTTTTAGATGCTACATTTCATCTCCATGTTAAGCATTGAAGAAAATACACATCTCCCTCATACTAAGATGTAGAAAACACCCATTGATGGAATACTTTTTTTTTAACTTCCAATTATATATATAAAGTTGATATAAAAATATTTTATTTATGGCTAACATTGAAATATTTTATTTACGGCTAACATTGAAATATTTTCTTTGTTATTAATATTTTTTTTAAATGTCACATGTCAACTCTATGTTAAGCAAGAAAAAAATTACAAATCTACCTCGTTATAAGATAGAAAAAGCACCTCTTGGTGCAACCATTGTGGATCCATCTTAAATCCATATCTATGATGCACTTAGAGCGGTCAAATCCCTTAAGGTGAAAATATTTTTTAGGTTCAGATTGAGAAAAGTTTTTCACTTAGAATATACATGTTACAAATCACTCAAAATGGCTTGTGTTCAAAACCTTTGACCCTTCTATCCCTTACCATGTGTGAAATCCATGTTAAGAACTAATGGAATTACAATATCACTCATAATGGATGTAGAGAGCACCTATCAAATATTGGACATTGAAATATTTTCTTATTATTAGTATTTTTTCTACTCTATGTTTAGTATAGTATGGAAGGATTTGCACATCTCTTTCATATTGTGTTGTAGAAAGTATCTCTTGTGAAATAACATTTTTTTTACTTTCAATTTATTTAACTATATATATATATATATATATATATATATATA
>JZKD02S2072352.1:272969-292222 GCA_000966675.3 Picea glauca | reverse complement strand
ATGTTATATTTTATCTCTCCTTTGAGGATTTCTATTATTCATATTTTATATATACAATATTCAACACTATTTTCTAATTATATTAGCTTTTTATGTTCCCATGATGGGTGAAGTATCTTTTCAAAACTTCTCATACAGTTTTATCTAAAAATAAAACTTTTCTACTACTATTAGTAACTGTGGAAACTTACATACTCAAATTATTAACCTCTATAAAAAGTATTGTCTCAAAGAAACAATCAAATTGATGAAAAAAATAATTGATATTACATTCTTGAATCAATTTCGTGACTTTCACATTATTCTTTCATTCACACGCTTCCACCAACATAATCGAAGACCTAATCTCAATAGTATTCTCAGAAGGACTAGCAATGCCATTTTGCAAGCAGAATCCACTTCATCGGGTCTAAACTCAATCGCTTATCTCAGAAATTTTATTCTCTCCCTCTCAAAATATCTTCTTTGTTTTCTATTGATGTACGGTCTAATTTTGAACGCAGATCTCTTAACATAGACTTGCATGATTTTGAATAATCATCTTCAAATCAAATTCGAAAATTCTCCAATTTGTTGTCAAATCATTCCTTCTCTCATCCTTATCCTCGTTTTTTCGTTTTTGGACCCGTTACCCTTAAACATATGTTGTCTCCCTCATCACTGATTCAATCATAATAATCATGACTCTCCTTCACCCCACCTCTCGATGTGTTATCCGTCTCCTCCCACACTGCTCCAAACTGCTCGCACAGAGATCGTCTCTCAAGATTATAACATATCATTCAATGGAAAACCCTCACCACCTCTGCAATATCTGGCTCCCTCTCACAGTCACTTAATATCTCCCTCAGACACAACCTCGTCCTCATTGGCTTCTCCATATTTATTTGTTTCTTTTGACAATTCCTCGCCCGAGTTAAGCTGGGGTCTCCTTTCCAATCCCCGCCTCCCTATTCAAAACCCTAATACTGATTTTGAGTCTGGTTGAATCCTTTCCTCACCTATCTCCCTAGGAATTTTGCAAAGTTCTAATCTTCATGAAATAAACGATCTCATCTCGGCCAAGCCGAGCCACGAACTTGCGTACTGTGCTTTTTCTGCTATTCTATTTCTTCCAATAATATTCCGATGTCCAATGATAATTATCCCATTTTTTCACACTTGTGTGAACCTTCCTCACCGTCTCTTTTTGAGGATGTTTACCCTAACCCTAATCACTCTCAACACCAAAAGGCAGACCTTTCTTCCTTACCCTTTTATGATTCTCTCTCATTTAATTTTCCGTCTTTGGAAGGACACGCTACCTCTAATGATTTTTATCTCTCACATCCTGCAGCTCCTTCCAATTTCAATATAGTTATAAACTTATCTGTGATTACTTTGGACCCTCCCACCCTCCAACTTCTTGAAAAATATTTTAATTTCTTCCTAGCCCCTAAGCGGATACCCACGGAGAACATTATTTTCTCCATTGAATCCATTACCCACAACCTTCTCGCTCATGAAGCCAAAGAAATGAGGCAGGAATGTAGATGAATCCTCCATCATTCGAGGCCCCTAAACCAAGCCTCACTAAAGAAAAATTTGAATCTATTCCAGTGTCATTATGAACATCTCTGATTATGAATCGAAACTGTTCAATCTTCTTACTTTTTCTACTTATAAATCTTTGGATTAATACCATTACCAACATGGTCACCAAAACCATCAAATATTCCTCCATGGATCCTGCCATCCAAAAGCATCTCATTCCTCATAACCCTAATACCTAAACCTTGAGGATGTATGGAAAACCCAAAATAGAAAAACAAATATATTCCTCTCAAACCTATAGTAAGTGCCATAGGATCCCCCACTCATGCCCTTGTTTGATTTCCCACGGACAAGCTTCAAGCCTTCATCACTAAAACATCCTCTTTTATTAAAGTTCCATGGATTTCATTCATAAAACTAGAAATCTTCACCTTGATGATGATGACTATTATAGTAGGATTTGTACTTGTGCAGATCCAACCACAATATCCCCAAATCTTGCATAACAATGGAAGAAACTACCATTATCACATTTAGTAGGATCTTCCCTCATTTTATTAATGGAAGAGGTCCACCACATGAGAGGCTTCCGTGGTGACCTCAAGGGATCAAATAGAAAGTTTAGTATCTAATTATACTACCCCCTATCTTGATCACTGATTGATTGGTTGGTCCAAGTCTAGGTCTAGGAATGAAAAGTTGTGATATAATTTATTGCAACATATATGTAACAAATTCCAAGCTAAAATATGAAAAATGACCTCTTTTAGATACTAGACAAGTGAGGTTAATATGGATGTTGCAAATTGCAGCAGTAAACCAATCTTATAACAACAGTAATTAATTTGAAACAATAGAAATAATTAGTGTTGAGAAATGCCATAAAGGACCATGGAAAATAAGCATATAACTAATAGAATATTATCCAATTGTTAGAGGAAATTTCTTAGTTAGTTAAGACACCTTTAAATGAGTGTATGCAACAATTAAATGTGATTTTAGGTGGATGTAGCAAAATTTTATAATAACATCAAGAAATGTAGTGATTTTTCTAGGGTTAGAGTTAGTATAGTTAGTAGGACACTTGAGAGTTTATCGATGACTTCACCACAAGAATTTCCTTTCTAGGGCTATGAGGCCTCAAGTGCATCCAAGATTGAAGGTTGATCTACTTGAAACCAAGAGGTAGGATATAAACCCTAATGTGCAAGCACATTTTCATCTTAGGACAAGAGGTAGGATATAAACCCTAAGGTGCAAGCACATTTTTATCTTAGGATTTAGATCTTGAGGAGAAGGATTTCTAGGGTGCAAGCACATTTGGGCCCTAAAAAACATTCCTCCCTTCTTGTAGCTTCAACGAAGCCAAATATCAAATGTCTATAGCTAAAATCCTAAAGTGATAGCATTTTAGGGATTTAGGGTTCTAACCCTAGAAAGGAAAATTAACCAACTTTAGACAAATAAGACTTTGTGAGAGGAAGAATATCTTATGGTCCTCTCTTAGGGTTTCAATAAAGAAGACTTCTTACAACAAAATAACAATTTCACCATAAACATCAATAACATAAACAAGAATTTCATAAATTTACTTCATCCAATAAACGAGGAGAATTTAACTCTAATTTCATAAATATCCATCCAAAATTAACGAACCACCCACAATAGATCCATTCCAGGAATAATGCATGAGAGAGAAACACTAATAACCCTTAAGGGCCAAAAATTTCAGAAGTAGTATCACAAATGGTGAGAGAATTATGATGAAATGAAAGAGGTGGCACTAGAAATCATATATGAGGCTAGCACTCCTCATTTTTCCACACAACATAACAAATGTTTAATCCAAGTGGGACCAACCCTTCATTTAACTTTTACAAGATGCAAAATGTGAAAAATACATCAAAATATCCCACACATGTGAGACTTCAAGCCTGCTTACAAGGAGGGGAACTCCAAAGGCCATGTGGCATCAATCCAAAGTGGAGTGGGGGAAACTGATGTTTATCCCCACTCAAAACCATTCCAACCATCATTAATTCCCCAACAATCCTCCAAATCGTAGCTCCATCAAACCTTAGAATATGATGTCATCATAAAACTAGGCCCAACATCCAAGATCTGAGTGTTGCGTCTGTGCTCTAGGAACATGTATCTCATCTCTACCATGTCTTTGGATGTTTGTTATTTCAATGTCCCTGTTCCTAGTGAGGAATAAGGTACGAGGTTCTATGCCTATCCTATGGGCTTCTATCCCATCAATGTGCCATCATGACTGAATCTTCTTGAACCAAGCCCGTTTTCCATCATTCAAGGTTTCAAGGACATGAGAGATGATGTATGAGGGTGGGGATTCACTCGATGACCCAATGCTCTCCATCACACATGCCAAGGTCCTACAATAAGTGAACAACATCCTAGGTACAAGCCCATGACATCCCTCAAACAACCATGCCAGGGCCATCCAAGACAAATCAAGGTATAAAATATGGTTAGCCAAGGTTCATAAGAAACATTATTCCTTAAAGCATGCAAAGTAAGATATAAGTGAAGATATAATACATGTAAACAATTTACCTTAGTATACCCTTCAAGCATCACACCAGCACATGACCCCATGTGAGTTGACAAGTTTAAGTATGGGAGGGATTTCATCCAACACTATTAGGTGTGCCACCTAGAAAAGAAATAAAATAACTCGGGTAGAGGGACAGGTCCTAAGTGAAGTAAGAAATAAAGAAACCCTTCAAGAGTAAGTGTGATAGTGATATGTTTTTAGGGCTTACTTAATGGCTTATGGTATTATTTAATCCATTTCTATGATCTCCTTTGTGGAGGGTGCACATGCTCTTGAGCTACCTCATTTTTAGCTGACATTTTTTCCAAACCCCTTTATCAACCATTTTTGTAGTCCTCTTTATCATATTTGCAGGTCCCCTTTATAAGGGTTTATGATTTAGCATTTCTATCCAGGACCAGGGTGAGAATTTAAAGGGTAGAGCTCAAGTTTGGATTCAATTTTGTTAGTCCTTTTCTATCATTCCTTTCTTTCTGTAGCATTATTTTATTATTCTTTTATTAGAATTTGTGATCAACCTATGGGCCTTGATCCCCACTTCTGATGAGAGAATGCAGAATGACCCATTACCAAAGTTTAGAACACTATGAGAGGCTCCATGATGGAAAGTGTTAAGTATGGTGGGGAACAAAACATTACCCTTGTGAGGGCCCCCTAATAGTACCCCTTTTCCCTGGGTAGTCACAACATGAGACTAGGGAATAGAATTTAACCACCAAGATGAAAGAAGGAAACTATCACAATTTTCCAAGCTAGTGATCCATTATCCAACTTTAACCAAATATCCTCACACACATTCCCAACAAATTAAGCACAACACTTTGCATGAAAGAAGGAATAACATACCTCATGGTGACATTGTCTTACCATCTCTCATATATTGTGTTGTTTGGATGTGATGAACCTTGGTTGACATGTAGTTATAAAGGTGAATGAGGGGGGTGGGGCGGAGGGTTGGTGCATGCCATTTTGGGGAAAAGAGAAACAATTAATGAAGACAGTTAGAAAATGGACCAGAAAAGGAGCACGTGCTAGAAATCAGGGAAAAGCAGCCCCGAGAAAGCCAAAAATCCAAAGGAATGACGAAATAGGTGGATCAAAGAAGGAAATGGTTAGATCAGACCAACCGCATGCAAGGGTTTATAAAGTGGACAAACCTAATCCACTTAGGGTTAGTGGGTTAGGGTTTTGGTCATTGTTGTAATGGGTATTATACCCTTTTTGTAGTATAAATATGTATTGTGAGATATGAGGAGATCTAGTTAATATGGGGCTATCATGCAATCTAGTTGTGGGGCTAGTGTGGAAGATGATCTTAGAGTTAGTTTTTGAGACACAGATATGAATTGTAATCGAGGGTAAGGTTGCAAGTTGCAGGCCTTAGTGAAATCTTGTCAGCCTCACATGTAATGCGCATAGTGCAATAACTTGATGAAGAATAATAAAAGAGCAAAGAATGAAAGATATTTGTGGACGTAGCCTGAGAGGGTTAACCATGGTAAAACTTGTGTCTTTGTGTGGAATTTTTTCTTTATTTATTTTTATTTATGATGAATGAATGAATCTATAGTAGTAAAATGCAGTGCACACAAGAATAGCCATGATATTTACTGCAAAATGAATCTTAAATGAAAGGGAATATTTATAGAATGATAGATATGGATATAATGATGTGTTAAAATGATATTTTTGATGTATGTTGAGGTATAAATAATTTCTAACATCCCCAAAGAAGCTTCTCTTCCAAGACTACATACATCTAGATCATGCAGTCACCCATAAACCCATCTCAGGTGAGACTACATTGTGCACAATGTTTCCTTCTGGTCTCCAAAAGGGTCAATGGTTTGTGGGGTTTGTTGGAAACCTAAAGTAGAACCTGGGTCAGTCCAAAACATCCAACAAATGGTTTCATTGTTGGTTGAAACCCACAAGAACAGATTGGATGGGACTTGATGAGAAGAACAATGAAGAGAAGGAATTTTTAGAGGGGGATGTCCAGGCCATCGAATCCAACTAAAGAGGATATTGAACTATGGTTGACAACAAAAGAGTTTGAGTTTGCGCAGAAGGACAATAGAAAACCCAAGTATACACCATGCCAATATTTGGAAAGGTATGTATTTACTGATATTCATGAGGCATTTTTATGTTATTTTCCACATTTTCTACAGGAGTGGATATTGATATTAAAGGATAATAACCCCACTAATCGAATAAGACCAACAGAATGGAATACTAAGAATATTGTGCAGCAACGAAAATTCAATAATAATTCATGCGCGTAGTGGATTTCTAGCTAGACAACATTATCACAAGATTCATTACTGAGTCTGTGGTCGATACTGCAAAATATTACATTGCAGTAGAGCAGGATTTTTTGGAGGGGACAAGAGGGAGGTGTATTAGATCACTTCATACATCAATCAATATTTTCCTGCATGATAAAGGAGTGATGACAATGGAGTCGGACAACTAAATCACTTTGAGTGCATGCAAAGATTGGGGGAAACACTAAGGAGGATCTGAGATATTGAGAAGGAATTGGATAGATGTTAGAATAAGGAAGAAATGTACCCTATTATTATGGATGAATGATTCAGGTGGATATTGGTGGCCACCCACCTATTCCAATAGGCTCCTCTTGACAATTTTTAGTTCAAGAAGTTTCTCTGTAATGATGCCATTGCTTTGTAATTGTGGGTTATGCACTTTCGGGGCTATCCTGGATCCCTAAAGAACATCTAGGTGGATATTGGTGGCCTCCCACCTATTCCAACTGGATTATTGTGGAAGTTTTCATGTCAGTACATCTTTTTGTACTTCCAGGGCCATTTTGGAGCACTAAACAATTTATTTTTGGCTTTCCATAGTCAAACTATAGACTGAGTCACAATTTGACAATACGATGTGTATTTCTCAAAAATACCTTTCTAATGGGCTATCATGCGCCTAAAACATAGGTTGTATGAAAACGTTACGACCCCGGGAATTTGAGGTACCAACTTACCCATCGAGGCCCACATAATTTTTGGTGTTTTATCTCCTAGGGTTAGGTTTTTGGATGTCTAAGGTTTTTGGAATTCATTAGTAATGTTAAAAATACCTTTGGAGCCTCATTGTAATCATTTATGATCAGACAGATGTGCATAACAGCCACATCTCTTGTCATAGATAGCTACCACCATTCGAGCAAGTTGTTTTCAGTTCTGTAGTTTTACAGTTTCAACCTATTTTCTTTATTGAATAAAAGTTTTTATCACTCCAAGAGTCACTCTAGGTTGTAGGTCGAGTGATCTTGGTAACTTAATCAAATGCTCAATGAAATGTATGAAAATGGATCAGAAAATGAATAACTCATTCAATAACTCCCTCACTCAAGAAACACTTGAATACATCCAGACAAATAGGACCCTCAACAATACTGATTAGATGGTTTAAAGGACTCATATGGATGAAGAATGTGTATCATACAAACAGGCTCATATACATTAAAAATACATATGAAAGGTTGATTATAACAAGGAAAAAACACTTGTGATCTTGTCTATAAATTCAATGGCAAATGACTTTATCAATCACTGTATAAAAAAAGAGAAATGAACACGATTCATTCACAAGTAAATAAAGAGATATGAATAAATATGAACAAATACAAAGAGAAGTGTTTATATTCCAAAATGTATTTCAAAAAGGTCTTATACAAAAATAGTATATCAAAGTCTCCAATTTCCCCTTTTAGCTCCTACCTTTGGTCCTCTTTATAGAGAGATTACCTGATCGTATAGAACCAAAATAGATGGATCTCATAACCTCTTAATCTATCTTTAGTATGTTGAATATATCCAACTCAAATCTGAATTTGTGAGGTGGCTAGCAAAAACAAAGTATTAAATTTATGGAAATATGCTTCTCAAAGATTGACCTATATCTCCCAAATCAAACCCGATTTTGGAAAAATGAGAGAGAGTTTTGAATAGTAGCTCATTCTTGTGAAAAAACTCTCTCACTTTCCAAAAATACATTTTCATATCGTCATAATATATCTCCAAATAAAGTGACTAAAACAGGAAAACACAAATTTCCAAAATCTAGTCATATTCCTACATTCTAGGATTTGATCCCTAGAATGTTTCCATTGGTAAATGAAGTGCCACATGTAGCCATGGATGAGATTTGATGATTTATTTGAGGAATAGTCATCATCCTCCCAAAAAATACTCCATCCAAGTCGAATTTTGACCAAATCTCACCCATGTTGAAAGTTGAAGAGTTGGTAGCGCAATACATAGGAAAAACACAGTTTGCGCTACCAACTTGTTGTAGATGGTTGTTTTGACCTTTATGCATGAATAAATGAATTTGAAGGTGAATTTAAGGCTTGAAGTGGTCTCTGAACACCATATGACATAATAAAACATTCAAATACCTTGAATAAAGCTGAATCTTACCAACAAACCTCACTTATACCTCCTTTGCAAGAAATAAGGGTTTTCCATTTCAAATGAAACTCAAGTGCATTGGAAAAGAACACAAGATTTATGAAAATGGATACATGGATGTATGATGTTTTAGGACCTTTAGGAAAATCTTCTTCAACACCTATAACATAGCCATACTCATTATTGACTTGCTAACCAATCAAAACTTGTTGTAACAAAATAAAATATGCAGGGTATGTTGATTACTGTGAATTAATGGCTTGCTAGGATCCTCATATGCCAATACACACTTTTGCAAGGAGTATGAACCTGTATATTCATAAGGACACTCAAAATACATGATTTGTATACTTCTAGAACCAAAATAACACTTGTGATGAGGAATGAAGCAAAAATGCTCAGTTCAGAAATCCGAGAGAAATATTTTAGCTAGTAAGAAGATCATGATATAATAGATACATCATTAAGCCATGTAAGTTGATAATTTGATTTCAAAATGTATGTAATCTCATTGACCATCAAACTAGACCATCAATCACCACCCAAAAATCTTAATAATAAATCATCTTTGACCAAAACTCGTCCATGTGGAAAACATAAGAGTTTGTAGCGCAGATAGTGTAAAAAAGGTCGTTTGTGCTACAAACTTGTGAGGTGAGGAGATTTGATTTAGACAAGGTATAATAATGATTAAATATGAAAAATGAGGGTAATAATGACTCTTTTTGGATGTAGGATCCACTCCTAGGCTTAATATTACTCAATCTAAGACACTTTTCAATATGAGAATATTGGCTAAGTGAACCTTGAAGACTACTAGTCACCCTTCCAATATAACTGACATGACCAAAATTTGGTGAAAAGAATGACTTGAGAGACTGAATTTCTAAGAGACAACATAAGTTATTGTTCATGGGATATCTTTTTTTGTTATCCATATCTCTATTTTATTGTATTCAATCTGTTATTCATTTCATTCCTCTCATAAATCTAGATCAGTGGTATCATAACGGTCTGCTCTTCATTTTTTTTTCTTCATGCATGTCCCCAACAAGATATGGGTACAAGAAGTTGGGAATTTAACCAATCACTCCTTTTCTAGATTGGCCTTGTCGAGCCTGACAACAAATCATGGGGGACAAGAAGAAATATGATGGAGTAGGAGATCCTTTTTAAAAAAATCTCGAGGAAGCCCTTATGCGACAAAGGAACGAAATGATGGAAAACTTTGCACAAATCCTTCGACGGCTTCCCACAAGAGACACATCTTCATCAAGATTCTATGAAACCCCCTTCAAGGTAAAATTAAATTTTTGTATTCCATTATTTGAAGTACTGATAGATGCGGATGTTGTAGATAAATGGTTGAATATGCTCGAACGATATTTTTTTGGTCAACAATTTTTTCGATAGGGAAAAGATTACTTTTTCACTCCTAAAGACCATCCCACATGTTAAGGAATAGTGGGATACGTACTCTGAGCAGAGGGCCACATAGGAATCTGCAATATTTGTGGTCTCCCCACATGGGACTTATTCAAGGATACCATTAAAGAACAATACTACCTTGTTGGAAGCTACGAGGACCAATACACAAGATGGAACATGTTGTGTTATGAAAGGGATCAGACAATACCATATTTCACCAATATTTTCCATACCTTGCCTGCCAAATTGGGTATCAAATACTCTGAACAACATCTGGTGCTCAAATACTGTGGTTTTCTACATATATATGTTCAAATATAAATGGATTTTTTCGACATCGTATCATTAGGTGAGACTTATAGACATGTTGTCAAGATCGAATAGAAATTTAAGCAGAAGAGGTGAGAGTTTGGATCTACAAACTCCTCACAGATAAAGTAGGGAAAAGGAGGCCTTAACCCAAAAAACAAGGGATAGAGCAAAGATGGCCACTCTCAGGACAACCAGTCCAAGACACAACCCAATAAGGGTAATAAGAAGTCAAATAATGACAGGGGAAAGTGGTGTGAATACCATAAAATCCCTTGGCACAACACCGAAGAATGTCGCTCCAAGCAGTCATTGGTGTCTGAGATGAAAGCTTCCGAGTCAGAGGAAGATTCTGACTCTGAATCAAATCCAGAAGGAGAGAAGCATATTATCAATGTTGAACGCAATGCCATTGTCACTACCACCAAAGTCCATCCAAGAGAACTAGAAGAACCAGAGGAAGGGGAACACCTCTTTCCCTCATAGATGTGAGTAAAGGGGGCTCTGCTTCATTTCATTATCGATAGCGGAAGTCAGAATAACATGATCTTATCTCAAGAAGATGGACCTTATAATGACACTACACCCACAACCCTACATTATCAGTTGGCTTCGCCAAGGAAGAGATATGTGCCTCATACAACACTGTCGTATGCCCTACGACATCAAGCCCTTCAAACACGAGGTATTGTGTGATATTTCTCCCCTTGAAGTTTATGATGTTCTTTTAGGCCAACCATATTTTTGGAAGTGACATGTTGTGTATGAGTATAGACCCCACAGTGTTATTATTACTTTGGGTAGAAAACTATACAGGATACCAAAGGTAGCACCCCCTACAACTATTTCTTTAATCTCTGCAAAGCAATGCAGTGAGGTCATTGTCACAGGAAGAGAATTTGTTCTTCTTTTTGATCTATCCTCATAGTAAGAAGAAGGTTTTCACCACATCCATGACCTCTACAAAGATCCTTTCTTTGCAGCATAAGAAAGTGGACAAGATCATGGAAGAGTACATAAACATCTTATCCTCACCCACCGGGGTACCGACGCACTGTCAATTCAAGAATCCAATTGATATCACCCCCAGTGCACCTATTCCTAATTTACTATTATATCATCGATCGTTGATGAAAAATGATGAAATCAAGCATTAGATCAAGAGTTGCTTCAAAAGGGGCACATCAAACCCAACTCCTCGCCTTGCAAAAACCCGGTTGTATCGATGCAAAAGAAAGACAAGATTGGGTGGATTTGCATTGATTACCGAGCATTAAACATAATCGTAGTCAGGGATCGGTACCCAATTCCCCAAATTGATGATCTTATTGACCAAATCAATGGGGAAAAGTTCTTCAGCAATATTGGTCTAAAGTATGGCTACCACTAGGTTCCCATCAAACCGACTAATGTATGGAAGAGAACTTTCAAATCTAAAGAAGGTCTCTTCAAATGGTTGGTCATGCCATTTGGATTAGAAAATACACCAACAACTTTCATGAGGTTGATGGATGATGTATTGAGACCCGTCACCAACTCTTTTGTGGTGGTATATTTGTATGGCATCCTCATCTTCAACAGAACTTGGGAGGAGCACATGCAACATATTCAACAGGTTTTGAGCACTCTGCGATAGCACACGCTATATGCCAACTTGGAAAAATTCTCCTTTGGCATGAACAAGGTCCAATAATTGGGACACATTGTTGATGAACATGGGGTACATGTGGATCCAAGTCATCTGTGACTAGCCAGCCCCAACCACACTAACCGAGCTACAAAGATTCTTGATACTTTCCAACTTCTACCGACGGTTCATGCTAGGATTCTCCCATATTGCATGGGCCCTCAACCAAGTGACCAAGGGTGGTAGAAAGGAAAATTTCACATGGGGGAAGGCACAAAAATGAGCATTTGATGATCTGAAGCATCACTTATGCTCAACTCCAATACTCTCCTTACCTGAGATGCAACAATCATTCTAGATTGAGACTGATGCATCTAATTATGTTGTAGGTGAAATTCTTACTCATCATAGTCATCCAGTAGCATACCATAGTGAGAAACTCTCAGATACCTTTTGGAAATACCCTGCCTATGATAAGAAATTTTATTCCATTGTGAAATCATGTCGTCAATGGAAACATTAAATTCTGTTAAAGGAGACAATCATCCACAATGATCACAAGCCTCTATAGTTCATACAAATACATGGCAAGTTACAGAATGACTGGCATAAAAATTGGTCCACATACATGCATTAGTTCCATATCAACATCAAGTATAAGACAAGGAGCACAAATCGTTTCGATGACTTCGCCACTCACAACCGTGCTCTATTCCTATGGGCATGAGGCATTTGAGTGGCCCCAACTTTATCAGTGAGATCCTGACTTCGCCACCACCTATAAGATCCTGGGTACAACCACGAATGTCACCAATTTCCACATTCATGATGGAATATTATGCCATCCAGGCCACCTTTGTGTTATCACAAGAGACCATGCAAATCTGATTTGGGAGGCTCACTACAGTCGGATGGCAGGACATTTTTCCATGGAGAAAACTATGTTCGTTCTACATAAACATTTTTATTGGACTAAAATTCGGCAGGACATCAACAAGTATATCAAATCTTGCACTTCATGTTCCATTTACAAGCCTTTCATAAAGATGCAAGGATTATACACCCCTCTTCCTACTCCCGAGAGGCCTTGGGAATCCATCTCGATGGATTACATGTTTGGCCTTCCATCCACCAAGCAAGGCAATGATTGTGTATTTGTGGTGGTTGATTGGTTTTAGAAGATGGAAATTCTCACATCCTGCAAGAAGAGCATCACAGTGGCAGATATTGCCAATCTCTTATTCGAACAAGTGTGGGTCCATTTTAGGATACCACAAGCCATCATCTCATATCGTGACAACAAGTTCTTCAGCACATTTTGGTCGAGCCTTTGGTCAATGTTGGACACCAAGCTCACTAGATGCACTGTCTTCCACCCTCAAACCGATGGCCAAACAGAGTTCATCAATTAGATGACTGTGCGCATCCTATGCATGTATAACTATAAGCATCCACATAGCCTAGACATCATCCAACACCTCCAAGGGTTGGTTTCAAAAGGAAGATTTATCATTTATTATCTTCATTTTCACTCAAATGTGCACTACAAAATCAAATGTGCACTGCAAAATCAATTGTGCACTATGAAATTCACTGTGCGCTACAAAATTCAGTATGCGTTAAAAACTAAAATGTGCAATGCAAACTTCACTATGAATTGGAAACTTCACTATGCACTGCAAACTTCATTGTGCGATGCAAACTTGACTATGCACTGCCAACTTAATCGTATTTTCATCATAACTTTTAAATGTTGATATGGGTTCTTATAAAAAAAATTGTGGAGATGAATCATTATATTATTGACTTGCTGACCAAAAATCATGTTGACCTAGTTCTTCATTTGGGAGAAAAGTTGAAATAATCACCTACAAGAAAGTTTGCAACGAATCCTGAAATTGCATTGAAAACTCTACTAGTCTGATAAATCTGAGTTGTAGGAGGGTTTCCAACCATCTAAGGAAGTTAAAATTGGTTAAAACATATTAGTTAGACACCAAGGGACACTATTACCTAATATTCACATCCACTAAATATCCATGCAATGATATGGTTGCAGTTGCATTTATTCTAAAAGACAGTTTCTAGGAATCAAGGAATTAGTTGGATTTTATGTTTGCCACTTATCTCTAAGGAATAGAATCCAATGCATGGAGTAGGATACGACCTCCTAGAGATATTATTTATGTAATTTTCTATTTAATGAGGGAGAGTAATCCAAAAATAAGGGTTGGATTTAGGAGAGAGCTGGAGAGGTAGTTTAGTTGTGTATGTTGATTTGTAAGCCTGTTGAGCATATCAGAATGTAACATTTCTGCCATTAGAGATTCATGAGATATGTTACTATCAGATTGTGTTTTCTCTGTTTTCCATTTTCCATTTGCATATTTCTTGAATGATTTTAAGACATTGAGGATCAATGGTTGTTCGTGGGTAGGAGATTCATGAGTTGCAAAGAATTTACAATGATTGCCTTCTTTCATGATTTTTGTTAAAGTATTATTTTTATTCATTTTTCAAAGAGGATCATTGCTTGATGAATATTTCGTCTTAGTGTTATCTACTTCATTATTTTTTTCATCATTATATATCCCTTTTGTCTTGTAGGAAGCTTGATTTCCTTTGATCTTCAGAATGTTATGACTCCATGCCCAATGAAATGTCTCTACAGATGGTCTGTTTCTCTCTTTCTTTCTCTTTATTTCTATTCCACCAACCATAAAATTGATTTAATTATTCAAATTCAGATGGGTATTAGGCTTACACCTACAAAAGTATAGGTGTGACTTCTAGTGCTAACATTTTTGGTGTCGTTGTCCGGGATGAAGTTGAATGTTTTCCCTGGGAGAATGAAAAATCTTAGATCTAGTCTTTGATGGTGAACAAAGGATTCTGACACAATACAAACTGCATCATTCACCTGGCAACTCCATGAAGGACAAATCTAGTGACAACTTCACAATTTCGGAATTTCGAAGGCATTTGTTGTTGTTTTGGCTCGGAGGTTTGCACCTCTTAACTTTTTTATAGTTCCTGTTTTCTGACATCCAATACCTCATATATCAGAATGGGGATATTTTCTGCTTATATTCAGAGAAAGGAAGGAGGATAATCATGCACAACACCTCATTATGTTTCACCAATGTACATATCAATTAGATATAAATCATGAGGATGTGCTCATGGAAATTTTCATGTATTCAGTAGAAGGAGATGCTCAAGGATGGTATAGATCTCTTCCTCCCTCAATTATTTCATCCTTACAAGAGTTTCATACCATTTTTCATCATCATTTCAAAATATTTTATCCAACTCATCTTCTTTTTGAAAATTGTTGTAAAGAATTTGAATTATACATCCAACATTCATTTAGTAATTCTTCTGGTTATAACGATGGAGAAAAAAAAACTATTGATCATGTAGAGGAGGAATCAACCCCATGAAAAACCTTCTCTAGTTATTTAGTTTTAAAAGAAGAGTCTATTTATTGTTTTAATGATTAGGATGTTGGTGATAGAAACACTGTAGACAGATTTGTTCTTGACCCGAATGTCTCTAGCAGTTTTGAGGCTGCTCCAAATTTTCCTGAAGATTAATTTGTTTCTTTTAAGTATTCATATGTCAAAGAACTAATTTACACATCAGCTTATCATAACTATGAAAATGATGCTTTTCATGAAGAAATAGTTGCAGAAGAATATTTTCCTTGGATCTTTCAAGAGGTTTCCTATGATGTGTTTTCACATGTGATTGAAGAGAAGGATAATAAACAGGTCCCTGAGCTTGTGTGTGTTCAAATTTTACCTGTTTATGATAAATTTGAAAATATACTTACTCCTATAAAATATCATGAAGAGAAGCTTCATTTTCATCCTTCACTTGAAATGTTTGACAACGGTGGAAATATATTGCAACAGTCTTTTGTTTTTCAAAATAGGAGAGATCATAATGTTATTCACATAGAAGATTCAGTACAATGGCATCCTTGTCCTTTGGATCAGCCCAAAAGTTTTTTTCATGAGTTTCATGATCCAATAACCAATTGGATGGAGTATTTGTTTTAAAAAGATTCACACTGACAGTTTGGGCATGAGGTTTATTTTTTGTTGTGAGTATGAGTTGTCTAAGAATTTTTTGCTACACACATTAAATTATTTTATGTTTTTTCAAACAGATGCAAGCATAAATCCAAGCCAAGAAATCAGTTGCTTGATTGGCTATTTTGTAAATTTGTATATACATGAACAGAGTGGTTATTTAGTTGGTTACTATAGGAATTATAAATAAATAAGCGTGATGTTTCAATCATTTCCTTAATTTTACATAGTGTGGTCATATTATAGTTTGAGTTTTTTTTCAGTGTGTGAATGTTTTAATTTTCAATAACTAGAAGAAGTATACTTCAAGTAGGAACAATTAATAGTTTTCAGCTCAGGTCGACTATAGCGCATGATGGAAAGCTATAAGTTTCATATTTTCAAAATGGATAAGGCACTAGAACTACAAGTTCTTGGAAGCTCGCAGGGAGCATGCCATTCCCTAGTAGGAACCAATGCTATTACCAATATTATTTTTAGTGATGGCCAACATATCCAAGGGTCAGTTTTAAAAAGAAGCTTTATCATTTCTTATCTTCATTTCCACTCAACTGTACGTTGAAAAATCAATAGTGCGCTGCAAACTCAATTGTGCACTAAGAACATCATTGTGCACTGCAAACTTCATTGTTGTAAACTCAATTATGCGTTGAAAAATCAACTGTGCGCTGCAAACATAATTGTGCACTACAAACTTGACTATGCGTTGCAAACTTGACTGTGCGCTTCCAACTTAATCGTATTTTCATCAGAAAATTTAAATTCTGATATAGTTTCTTCTAAAATTTCTGTGGAGATGAATCATTATATTATTGACTTGCTTACCAAAAATCATCGTAACCTAGTTTGTCATTTGGTAGAAAAGTTGAAATAATCATGTACAGGAAAGTTTGAAGTGAATCCTGAAATTGCATTGCAAACTCTAACAGTCTGATAAATCCAATTTGTAGGAGTGTTGTCATATTTCTGGGGAGGTTTGAATTGGTTCTCAGATATCATATAGACGCCAACAAAAACTTGTAAGTAAGATTCATCTCCACCAAATATCCATGCAATAAGCTAGTTGCAGTTGCATTTATTCTAAAAGACAATTTTGAGGAATCAAGGAATTAGTTGGATTTTTTGTTTGCTACATATCTCTAAGGCATAGAATCCAATGCATGGAGTAGGAAGTGACCACCGAGAGATATTATTGATGTAATTTTCTATTTAATGAGGGAGAGGACTCCAAAAATAGAGGTTGGAGTTAGGAGAGAGCTAGAGAGATAGTTTAGTTGTGTATGTTGATTTGTAAGCATGCTAGGCATATCAAAATGTAACATTTATGCCATTAGAGATTCATGTGAGTTGTTACTATCGTATTGTTTTTTCATTTTTTTCCATTTTCCATTTGCATCTTGATTGAATGAATTTAATACATTGAGGATCAATGGTTGTTCATGGGTAGGATATTCATGAGTTGCAATGGATTTGCAATGATTGTCTTATTTCATGATTTATGTTCTAGTATTATTTTTATTCATTTTGCAAAGAGGATCATTGCTTGATGAATATTTCTACTTAGTTTTATTTACTTCATTCTTTTGTTCATCATTATATAGCCCTTTTTTCCGGTAGGCATATTGATTTCTTTTGATACTCGAAATTTTATGACTCCATGCTCAATGGAATGTCTCTGCAGACAGTGTGCTTCTCTCTTTCTCTCTCTTTCTTTCTAATCCACCAACCATAAAATTTATTTGATTATTCAAATTTTGATGGGTATTAGGCTTACACCTACATCAGTCTAGGTGTGACTTCTAGTGCTAACACATGGGATGAGAGTCTTTCCTATGTTCAACACAACTATAACAAGGCTCTCCATAGCTCCACCAACCATAGCCCATTTCAGGTGGGGTTGGGATTCCAACCCTTGGGTCCCATTGATGTTGTGCTACCTCTTGTAACCACACATGCAAAATATTCCCATGTTTAGTATGATGTCGAGAAAGCCACTAGATTCATTGAGAAGATTCAACACAGCCACCAATAGGTCCACGAGATTTTGCAAAAAGCCAATGCTAAGTACAAGCAGCGCCCTGATAAACATCAGGTACTGCACAAGTTTCAAGTGGAAGATAAGGTTTGGTTACATTTGAAAAAAAAGTTCCTTACAGAGCCCCCTTGTTAAGCCCTAATATTGGCTCATTACCCCTTAATTGGGGCATATTATATTAGTAATGTTATTTTATTTATGTCGGATTTAGGGCATTAGTTGTAATTATACCTCCTAGTCTCCTATATATACCAAGGAGACATTCTCATTTTGAATCATCTTGTACTTGAACATTTAAGTGGGGTAAAAGGAGGCTGCCCCCTTGAAGAGGATTATTATCTGAAATTATCTCTTTTTCAAGGCATTGAGTGCTTTTCCTTAGGTTTTTCTATGCTATATTGATGTTTGGTTCTTAACATATGGTATCAGAGCTCAAGGTCTTGGGGTTTCGCTGCTACATCTGAGACACCGTGGAATTTTCCCTATAACTTCTTTTCTACAACATTTCAGAAGGAACGGCTTGGAGGATATTTATCATATGGATCAAGGTACGTTGGGTTCAAAATTCAGCTCTTGAGGCCTTATACTTTCGGCGATATAGCCTGTACAAGACAGGGTTCTAGAATCATCCTGAAATGAGTCATTGCAGAATTTTCACTATAAAAAATTTTCTGTAATGTTTCAGACCCTAAACTATAGAATCCATTTATAGAAATGAGTAAGGTATCTGTGGTAAAAATTTTAGCTTCTGGGGCATCTTAAATTTGTATATACACCTTGTTTAAGATAGGGTATCTGACTAGTCCTATTGACTAGTCTCAAGAAGGTGTTCCAGGTAAGACAATCATAACTTCTTGCTAGAGTATCTAAATTGAGTAGGACTAGTTTCATTGGATCATGGACAGTCTGTAGTATTTTGTGTGTGAGTTTCAGAATTTGATATCAATTATTTTGTGCGGGGCATGCTATACAAGTGAGATCTTATGGAAATTCCAAAAATCGGCAAGTTGTGAGGAAGTTACCATAAATTCCACTTGGCACATCCAATTTTGATCAGACCCGTGGCATTGTAGAGAAGAAATATCTGAAAACTACCTAAAATAAAGTTTCATACCCAGAAGGGCCAAAACTTGGGAGATAGAACAGAATAAATATTGTCTAGCAGAACCGCCTCAAAATCAAGATTCAAAAGTGATACTTGGCC
>JZKD02S2072352.1:244447-262821 GCA_000966675.3 Picea glauca | reverse complement strand
TTAGTTGTAATTATACCTCCTAGTCTCCTATATATACCAAGGAGACATTTTCATTTTGAATCATCTTGTACTTGAACATTAAGTGGGGTAAAAGGAGGTTGCCCCCTTGAAGAGGATTATTATATGAAATTATCTCTTTTTCAAGGCGTTGAGTACTTTTTCTGAGGTTTCTCTATGCTATATTGATGTTTGGTTCTTAACACCCCTCAAAATTTTCGTCCACTTCAATGGGCCTTACACTATCACCAAGGATGTGGGTGATGATGATTTTGAGCTCAACACTCCTCCCTTCCTTGGCTTGCACCCAGTGTTCAATGTGGGCCTCCTCCCACCATATTTTACACCATTATTGGACACCTTAGAGATCATAGAACACTTGACACCAACAAATATCAAACCTGAATACATGGAACACACATCCATTGATAATATAGTGGACACAAATGTCAAGGGAACTCACCAACAAAGAATCGAGCTTTATCGGGTTGTCAAGGAAGGGAAGCTCCTGCACCAAGGCAAGTGGTTCACCTAGGGCCAAATTAAATAGAAATTTCCTCACCTGATGGGGGAACTGAACAAAATGGATACCATTGCTTCCTAAGGGGGGAGGACTGATCTAGGTGGATATTGGTGGCCACCCACCTATTCCAACTGGCTCCTCTTGAGAGTTTTTAGTTCAACACATTTCTCTATAATGATGACATTTATTTGTAATTGTGGGTTCTAAAATTTCGAGTCTATCATAAATCCATTCAAAGCATCTAGGTGGATATTGGTGGTTGCCCACCTATTCCAACTAGCTTATTGTAGAAGTTTTCATGTCAGTACATATTTTTGTACTTCCAAGGCCATTTTGGGTCCCTAAACATTTTTTGTTGGCTTGCCATAGTCAAAATGTAGACAAAGACACAATTTAATGGAATAATGTGTAGTTATCTAAAACACATTTCCAACGAACTATCATGTGCCTCAAACGGAGGTCATATGAAAACTTTATGGCCCCAAGAAGTTGAGGTACCAACTTACCCATCGACGCCCACATAAATTTTGGCATTTTATCTCCTACGATTATGTTTTTGGATGTCTATGGCTTTGGAATTCACGAGTAATGTTAAAAAGGCCTCTAGAGACTCATTGTAATCATTTATGCTCATACGGATGCACACAGAAACCACATCTCTTATCAGATATAGCTACCACCATTCGAGCAAGTTGTTTTCAGTTCTGCAGTTTTATGGTTTCAACCTATTTTCTTTATTCAATAGAAGTTATTGTTCATGATATATTTGTTTTTATTTTCCATATATTTGTGTTATTGTATTCAATCTATTATTCATTTTGTTCTTCTCATAAATCTGGATCAATGAAGATCAAATCAAGAAAATAATGGACAAAGCGGGAAAGACGTGCAATGGAAGACCATACCAATATAAGATCAATATGAAAAAGAGGGAAGTAGCCCAGTGGTAAGGCTTGTAAAGTGATGAATAATAGGTAGAGGATCTTTGTGCTACAGAGAAGATTGAGGAAATCCTACACACCACATATGAGAGAAAAATAGAGGTCAAGGGTTCGATGCAGAAGAAGGACCTCCATTGTAGATATGAATTAGTGTGGAACCCACAACCCCGTGTGAGACTAATACATATGAAAATAAATAACCTTTTAGATAAATAGCAATTATTGGTAGAATTATTCCAATAGGTCGAGGGACCAGTGGAAATTCAAGTGGAAGTATGATTTTAGCTAGAAATAGTTAGTTATCTACACCAGGCAGAGGTGGTAATACAAATTTTACAATGTCAAGAGAAGATCCAACAATTTGGTTGCTATAATTTCATGGAGAAGGGTCGGAGGACCTAGAGAAACATTTATTTATTTTTGGAAATATTTGGGAAGCTATACAAATCACGGATGAAGACACAAAATTAGCTCAGCTTGCAATCACATTCAAAGACCGCACATTGGGATGCTTTATGATCATCGCAACAAAAAATCCACAAGGAGCATTGTTGGCATAGGGGTAGACCCATGGTTCAACAATTAACAATGCACCAACAAAATCCTAAATACCATCCCTTTCAGAAACACCTGCGAAGCAGGAAAGGTCTCCCCTGAGGTAGAAGCAAGGGGGGTTATAGGACATAGGTGTCTGTAACCAAGCTGGGACACTAATCCATGATAATAAAAATTCGCAGGGTATTCTGTTAGCTCTTAGAAAGTGACATAAATTAGTTCATTAACCTTATTAACATCGTAAAACATACCCAAGAATAGATCTATCATAGTAACAATAAACATTAATCACTTCAAACACTTAGCACATAACACTTTGAATGAGATATAGCATATAAGCCAAGCATTTAAGAAAAACATATATATTCATTATACATTCTAATCTAAGAACTAAGAAAAACACAACAGAGATAACATTGCACAAAGCAAAACGATAAGACACCATATGTATGTAGTTCACCCCAGTGTGGGGCTACGTCCACCAACCACTTTGCCTTCTTTAATATGTTCTTTAATCCTACATTCATTCACTCATGTGCACTAAGCCACAGAGTCAAGCTTCACATAGGACAATATATCTGCACACTTAGCACTAGATCCTCCTTCCAAAACTAGGTCAGGGAACAAAGACAACCCTCTATCGAGCACAAAGCCTTAACACATGTACATTCCTTGGCACAAAGCTACTCAAAACTACTTGCACTTAGATCCTACAAAAAACTTCTACTTCTACAATACATTCTTACTTATTTATACTTTTACAATCCCTTACAATAAGGCCTAAGCATGGGTAAACCCCATGGGCCGAAATCCCATAAACTCATTACAAAAACCCTATAAAACCCCTTAATGGGTCCACATAGATTGCAAAATCGGTGAGATCCGTGATATCAGCTCTGCCTAGGCGTTCCTTCTTTCAACAATGTGTTGAAGTCTAAAAGTGGTCCAAATCTAACCAAGGTTTCCTTAAAACTTGGTCGAGGACCAATAAGCCCCCAACACTCACCCGTGACTTGTCCTGAGACACTCAGTTCTGGACAATTCTGCTTCAAAGGCCTCGAGCTTAAATCAAGTTGCCTCGACTTGCTGCTTCTCCTAAGCCTCCTGCTCAACGATCTCCTAGATCATATTCTCTGTAATAGGCCCTTCCAGGCATTGGTCTACTGATGCAACCACTTGGTCCAATTGCGAGCCCTGTCGTTCAATATTTTTCAACACCTTGCAGGCTTCATCCTACACAGGTTGCAAATTCTAGGTGACTTCCATTACCTTTCCCTGGAGGGAAGTGATCTATTGTTGTATTGCGCGTTGTTTCTTTGATCTCTTCATTCTTTCAACTGTGGTGAGCAACTTCATTTGTGTATGCATGGAAAATGTCTACTGTTATGCCTCCTATAACTGTGGTTCCAAATTTCTTAGCTCTGGATCATCGGCGAGGTGTTCATATGTTTGTGTTTTTCTATCACTCATTTTTTTACACTCTGAGGCAAGGGATAGTATCCTGACTACTATGTTCTTAGTGGTTTCCTCCCTTTGGTCACACACCTCCTACGGGGTGCTCGATATTGGTTGGGCCTCCAATTCTGTTATCCTGGCCTGATGTTGTTGGAGGGTCTCAACAATCTTCACTACTTGAGCCTCAACCGACTCTTTCTCCTCCTGTGCCAATACTGGCACAAAGTGACATGCTTTACTCACTGCTTCTTTGACCATGTCCTGCTCTCTGAGAAACTACTCATTTTTTCTCTATAGCTAGGATTTTTCCTCTTGGAGCTTCGCCTGAAGCTCTGCTTTCTCACTTTCTTGGGATGCTACATTTTCTTGCACTGCTCTTAATTGTGCTATGACTTCATATTTCTCTGTTTTCAAGGCTTTTTTAGCCTTCTCCTTATCTTCCTGGACTCTCTAAAGTTGAGCTTCTGTCACATCCACAAGTCTTCTCAATTGGGTTGGTTCATCCCCCAATTCCACAATATGTGACAAGGAAGGTACAGTAGGTATTGTGCGAACAAAATGAACATCTTATTTCACTTCAATTTCTTTTTGATCCTTCCATATAGATCCTCTTTCTTCTCTCCATATCTCTGCAATATTTCCTCGGAAGCATCCTCCATAGCTCAGTGTACTAGACTGATATCATCCTCCATGAGCGTGGCCTACAACTGGGGCTTATTAGTGAACGTATTCTTCCTTACTGAAGGTTTTTTGGGAGAATCCTTCATATTCTGTGGTGTTATTGTCCCAATAGGGGGATACTCAAGTGGAGGGGTGGTAGCTTCTCCCAGTTCATCTGCATTCCCTCCAAACATTTCCCTACAAGGTCCACCATGAACCCGATGACCTGTGTGGGGTGGTTCTTCCTTAGAAGATTTCCAGCTATGAGTTGGAAAGAGAGGCACACTATGCCATCCTGTATAGAGGCTAAATTGTAACCTCACTTTTCTTTTTCAACTTATCCATAAGCTTTGTTTGTGTGGTGTGCCAGGGAACGATCTAAGGACTTCCCTGGATAAAAATGTTGAGATTCAGGTCCCTTCATGCTTAAGCCTATGATCTGGTGGATCAATGTCTGATCCATGGTAATCCTTCTATCGAGCCACAAGTATCCACCATGATAGCACGACATGAGGATTTTAATGTAGGTGTTAACCTTCTGGTGGCGGAAAAAATGGGGGACCTTCATCACATTCAGCATGGTGGAATGTGCCATCCCCTTAATCCATGGCTGTGAGATGAGGTAAGGCTTCTTCCTAGTTGAATTCATGAGATAGTGATGCGACGCCAACATGGCATAGTTATTTCGGTCTCCAAAGTTGAAGTTGTTGTTCTTCAATAGTGGGATATGTCCTAACTGACTCCCCGTTACACATATTCCTTTCAGAATGTATGCGGTGAACACGGTGTACTCATAATCTTGGGGGATGTTGTCATAGTTACCTACGGTAGACAAAGGTGGGATATACTCTAGTAGGATCGATGGGATATGCTTTGCATTATCTAGATCACCACGGTGCTTACTTCGTTTCTCAGTCATGGGGTTAACACAGCTAGAAAAACATCCATTCGAAGGGGAAGCCTCCAGTCCCCTAGTCGACAATGCCTGGAAACCTTCAAATATCAGTCTGTTGGCCATTAGCTTCTTTAGGACTTCCTCAACAAACTTCTCTAATTAACTAGGTTCACCCGACATTCTAACTTTTAAACAGACAGGTCGGGGTAGATGAACGAATAGGTGGGGTAGACAAGAAGACAGGTGGGGTCTAGTTTCAGATAAAACAGTTCAACACATGAATAATTATCTTCTTGGCTCATTTAATCACAGGTAGAAAAAAGTGGTCTTGGCGCACTGTCCGATGGGTTAAATAAGCGGGGCATCGTAACAGATTCTTCCAATGACCAATAATGCTTCCATCAATGTGAATCTATCCGTTATGGCATGGTCTCAACGTCCAATAGCAGTCCATCAGCCCATAAATGAGTTTTCTAACCATTATTTAGTGTCATTCTAACGGTTGGGGTGCCTCCAGTTGTCATATAACTTCTCCAGGGCGAAGTCCCATTCTACATGGACCTGTTGTTCCAGTGAGGTTCAAATCATGCGAACCTGCCTCCTACGAGGTTCCAATCTGCGAAGTCTTCCATCTGTTCTCTATAGCGTTTTGTATATTTTCCAACTTAGATTTATTTTTATTGAGCTTCCTTTCCTTCTTCCCTATGATATGAGTCTCTCTAATTGTTTTTGGAATCCTCTTTCCATTCTTATTCTTATCTTCCCCTAGCACAGTGGCTTCGCACTGTTGAGGTGCCTTCAAAGGGTCTAAATTTAATATTCATTTTATTAACACTTCCTGAGTGGACATACTTCTCTCTTGAATAGATAGGTCCTTCAAGCCTTCTTGCATTTTTTCAACCTTGACAACTAATTATCTTTCCTTTTATCCCTCCTACGTTGTTACTTTGTTCTGTTTCTTCGACTTATCCTCTCATTCGTCTATTAGTCGTTCTATTTTTGAGCTATGAAATCCCTTAGTTCTTTCTTTTTCTTTTCTGTAGCTTCTTCCTCTGCTTTCCTTCTTATCTAATCCTTCTCAATCCAAGTCTTACCTAATAAAAGTGGGAAATGGGTGTTGTCCTCAACAAACTTAATGACTTCAAATTCCTCTTCAGTCGATGTTCCATGAAAAATAATAGATACATTAGTAACTCTTCCAAGGGTTGGAATCTTTCCCTTAAACAATCCTATCCTTCCTAACAAAGGTACCATAATAGGATTTCCCAAAATTTCCCAAGTTTCTTCTATCATAATATTTACTTGTGTTTCCTCATCCAAGACACAACCTATGTAGAAGTCTTCTATTATTGCACTTATGTGTTGTTTTACTTTCAAGATCTCTGGTAAACTAACATCTTTGTGAACATCTGTCATTTCTTTCAACTGTAATAATGTAGTCTGAACTTCCTCTAATTCTTTCTCTTTATGACTCTCTAACATGCCCTTGGTCTTTTATCTTCCTTCATAGTTTTCTTTCCTTATATTCATCCTTTCAACTTTAGCAATCATCTTTGGACAATCCTCGACCTCATGACCAACAATCTTACAACAAAGACAAATAGGACATGTTCCAGGGCATTCCTTAGCAAGGTGTTTTGGTCTTCTACAATTATAACACAATGCCAATTCTCCTTTTCTTTTAAACGATCCCCATCCTTTTATGTACTGTGCACTAGGATCATAGTGTTGGACCTGAAATTTGCAAAAAAAAAATCTAGGTTACTGCATCCACTTATTAGTCCAAACACTCTTTCTATGCATATGAATAACATATATTTATTCATTTACATTAAATTTACTCAAATCAACTCTTTCTTTCAACTGTGCCCAAACTTTCACACTAGGAAAGAATCTATTAAACATACTTAAGTTCATGCTTTCAAAACAAACATTTTCACCTATCTTACTATTGTCAAAGAACAAAGATTTACCTCTTTTTAGATCTTTCCTCTTTTCTTCAGATCATATTTATTTCTTAGCGCAAAGCTTCGCAAGTCAAGTAGAGTATTGTGCACTTCAGCAGTAAATCTACACACAAAGATTTTCTTTTCTTTACTTCAGTTTCCAGCAATCATAGTTTCATTTCCCGACAACGGAACCACTTGTTGGCATAGGGGCAGACCCAGGGTTCAACGATTAACAGTGCACCAACAAAACCTCGACTACCGACCCTTTTGGCAACACCTACGAAGTAGGCGAGGTCTCACCCGAGGTAAAAGCAGGGGGGTTTACAAGATGTAGGTGTCTGTAACCAAGCTGGGACACTGATATGTAATTATAACACTTCGCAAGGTATTTTGTTAGCTCTTAGGAAGTGACATACATTAGTTCATTAACCTTATTAACATCGCAGAACGTACCCAATACTATATCTAGCATAGTAACAACAAATATTAAGCACGTCAACCACTTAGCACATATCACTTTTAATCATATCTAGCATATAAGCCAAGCATTTAAGAAAAACATACATATTCATTATACATTCTAATCTAAGCACTAAGAAAAACATAACAAAGATAACATTGCACAAAGAAAACCATAAGACACCAAATGTACGTGGTTCACCCCAGTGTGGGGCTATGTCCACCAACCACTTCGCCTTCTTTATTATGTGCTCGAATCCTACATTCATTCATTCATGTGCACTAAGCCACATAGTCGAGCTTCGCATAGGACAAGAGATATGCACATTGAGCACTAGATCCTCCTTCCAAAACTAGGTCAGGGCATAGATCCAACCCTCTATCGAGCACAAAGCCTTAACACATGTACATTCCTTAGCACAAAGCTACTAAAAAATACTTGCACTTAAATATACCAAAAAAATTCTACTTCTACCATACATTCTTAATTATTTATACTTTTACAATCCCTTACAATAAGGCCTGATCATGGGTAAACCCCATGGTTCGACATCCCATAAACCCATTACAAAAACCATAGAAAACCCCTTACTGGGTCCACATAGCCCACAAAATCGGTGAGATCCGCGATCTCAGATCCGCCTAGGCGCTCCTTCTTCGAACAATGTGTCAAAGTCCAAAAGTGTTCCAAATATGACCAAGGTTTCCTCAAAACTTGGTCGAGGGCCAAGAAGCATCGAAAATCGTCGCAGACATGAAGAAGGCATTAATGAATGAGTTCTAGCGACCAAGTTCAAAAGATCAATTTATGAATTATATGATAGAAATCAAACAGAATATAGGAGATTCAGTTTGGGAATTCAATGAGAAGTTCAAGATATTGAAATTTAAGTCAATGAAATATCCTATAATAGATATGCATCATAGGAAACTATTCATAAATTCACTATTGACAGATTTTAAATATCCATTGAGGCAACAAAAGTTCCATAATCAAAATGAGGCTTTCAAAAAAAGCTTACAATTAGAAGAGCATTAGTATAAACATACAGATCCATTTGTAGAAGACATGAGAATGGATCTTAAGAATCTGACATTTCATTTGAATCGGAACAAAGGCAAGGAAAATATGGAAGTTGTCTTGTGTACCTTATGCAGAACAAAAGAACATCATAAAAATGAGTGCCCAACATTTGTGCAGTATTTGGGAGAAAGATTTCCAAATACCTCACCGAAAGAAGTACCATGGTGTGAAATATGTAAAACAAATGGACATGATCACTATGATTGTCCCATGATGGAAAAGTACCAAATAGTTCCTAAGAGTACATTCTGCAATGTTTGCAAGTTTATAGGACACGAGGATGAGGATTGCCAAATCTTGGAAATGATGAAGGAAAGGACCTCGGGTGCATATAGGATGGAGGATGAATTAATGATAGGTCCACATGTGCAGTAGTTTAACAATGTGCAGTAGTTTATAGTGCCACCACAATATAATCAGGTACCAAAGTATAATACATCGTGTGAAAACAATCAAAGAAACAAAGGAGGATTCAGAAGAGGATGATTTGGAAGAGGCAGAGGACTAGTAAACTGTCAAAAATGTCAACAACCTAGACATTATGGAAGGTATTTTCCACTTCCACCAATGACATGTATGTATTATCACGTAATAGATCATGATACATATATTTTCTGACACTTATGACAAAGATATAGGAAAAATGAATCATAATAATCATAATGTTCAATGTATTGCCACAAAAACTAGATATGATAGGAAAAAGATCAATATAGTTACTCAAGGTGGAACCAAGACAGGAGGAAATGCAGCAAAGTAGAATCAGGAAAAACACTAGTGGGTCAGAAAGAATACAACACCTCAACATCATTTTGATGAGCGTAGGGAAAAAGAGACATTCAAGTAGGTCGGAAAAGAAAATTTGAAGAATAATATTTCTTCTACTTCAAATGCAAAACTAGGATATGATGTGTCAGTATATGATATGCCTCATCCATATGATCATACTAGTGGAGATCAACATTCAGAAAAGGTAAGTAATGTAAGAAACTTTATGGTGTCTTTCTTGAATTTATTGAATGATCAAACATCTATACAAATGTTACAAGGGTTGTTATAAAAATGAAATTATGGAGAAGAGATACAACTAGAACAAAAGAAAGTAAATCATGTCCATAGGAATACAAGAACACATAGAGAGTTAACATTGAATCAAAATATTGCATAATTTAACATGGGTGACATCACATTAGATTTAGGATCCAAGGTAAATGTTTTTCCTAAGAAAACATGTGAATGCATGGGGGAACCTGCACTGGGATATTCACCTATTCAACTGAATCTGGAAAATAAATATAGAGTGATACAAATTGGTCGATTGAAAGGAATACCAATGGATTTATATGATGTGCACACTATGGCATATTTTGAAGTAATTGATATAGTAGATAATACTACACCTTATCCACCATTGTTGGGACTGGATTGGGCATTTGACAATGAAGCTATCATCAACTTGAAGACCAGGAAAATGATATTTGAAGCAAGAGAATATAGAGTCATAGAACCATTTGATCCTTCAGAAGGTGGACTATATGTTGAACCAACGACATAAAACTTTAAAAAAGAAGAAATAAACCATTTATATAGAACTACAGCGTGCAAGGAAGATTACATTAACCTAACAACAAATTGAATTCT
This sequence comes from Picea glauca, assembly GCA_000966675.3. NCBI lineage: Eukaryota > Viridiplantae > Streptophyta > Pinopsida > Pinales > Pinaceae > Picea > Picea glauca. The sequence goes on along the minus strand of JZKD02S2072352.1, from coordinate 252,662 downwards.
TAGTTGGAGAAGCATCATTTCTTATGCTTCAGACTTTGACATAGTACTGGAGTGTTGGCAACAACGCTTACATGACATATCTACCAAAATATGTGCAAGAATGACATGCACACTAAGATTGGTTGGCATAGAGGTAAGAGAAACGCCAAGTTTTTATGGTCAAAATGATTTGGAATAATTCTTAACAAAGTTTGAGTTATAAATCCTCAAGAATAAAAGGTTATTAGTTTTATATATTTTCTTGAAAGAAACACTTGCACATTGGTGGGGTATTCATAAAGAAAAGATCCATGATTGGTATCAATGAAAAACATTACTGCACATCAAAAGTGGTGTTGAACAAAAGGATAAATATATGCATAAATATGAGGGAATATAACAACCTAGAGAACATAAATACAAATGCATAACCCAATGGACATTGGTACCACCAAAGGAGTGGCCACATAAATTTATTCATACATTGGAGGGAATACCAAGAAATTGTATACATAATTGGAATTTCATAGAGGAACTGTAAATTGGGCAGAGTCGCAACAGAATTTTGTGATCACATTTGCATTTGAACATGAGAATACAATGATGGATGCAACACTAAAGTTGATAAAAGAGAATATATTTGAAGAACATGAAGTTTAAATTGTAATTGATTATCATAATCAGAATCGACAAGCAATCAAACAATTGTTACATTGTTACCACATCACAGGAGATGACCCAGTAGAATTAAACTCGTGTGATATTTAGATTACAAAAGTTGAAGGGGAAAGAGAAGTAGAAGGTCCATAGTTACAGTCATAATATTTTGTTGCACCACTAAATATAAATAAGGTAAACATTGGAACAAAAGACAATCCAAAGATTGTAAGTATTGGTGACTATTGGGACAATCAGCCAGTGGAAAGAATAACATAGTTAATGCATGAATACAATGATCTATTTCCAGTGTTGTTTTCATAAATGAAATGGGTAGTAGGAGAATTACTTGGAGAAATGAAGATCCCTTTACGACCAAATGCTAGACCAATAAGATAGAAGCCATACAAGTTGAATCTAGTATATAAAAAGAAATTCAACAAGCTAGTGTTGGGGGGGAAGAATATATAGATGGTTTCTATTATTTCAAGAATTGGATGATTGGGATTTGAAGATACCAGTAGTATTATGGGTTTATGTAACCACATGCAAGAAACTCACAAGGAAGACACTTTTCAGATTGGTGTATGGACAGGAAGAAATAGTCCCTTTGGAATATTTAATTCCTAGTATGTGCATTACATCCATTACATACATGAAAGAAAGAGGCACAACTCAAGAAAGATTGGCTGAAATCATGGAATTGGAAGAGGACATGAATATGGATGGTTTCCATCAAGAAGTACAGAAAAAAAAAGGAAAAAATCTTGGCATGATAGACACATTAAGAAGAAAAAATCTAAGGATGAAGATCTAGTTCTTCTCTATGAAAATAAGTACTTATAGAACCAAGTAAATTTCAATATGCATTGTTTAGGGCCATATGAGATAAACTATATCACAGATGGAGGTGTTGTGAAGTTACAAGATCTAGCATGTAAAGAGATTCAAGGATTGGTGAATAGAAGTCAACTGAAACTGTATAGGGACATTCGACCCAGTAACCCTTAGTAGATGTAGCACAAAATATTATAGTTGAACATAGTGTATATAGTAGGTGTTAAAAGAAAAAGAAGAAGAAAACAAATGGAAAAAAAAAAGAAAAATACAAAAAGATGCAGTAGATAGATAAGTGGTATACATGAATTTAGATGATACAATGCGCAACAAAAAACAAGTGATATGAAATAACAATAATACATTGTGCGCCGGTGAAAGGTGAACAGGCAGAAAAAGTAGCGCACTAACACATAAGTAGCTGGAAAAAGGAAAAGGTGGTGACTGGAAAATTGTGGCGAGATAGAGAATTTATGGAACGAAATATAAAAGAAAGAAAGAATGAACAAAAAGACTCATTTTGACTTAGTGAAAATGAGATCTAAGGAAGAAAACTGAGTACATGCAGGTGATTTTGAGGTGTTCAATGAATATTCAAAGTGAACCTGTTCGAATTTAGCCAAATGGCGCCACCAAAGTTTGGAGCTCCCAGTCGGATTACAAGGAAAACATGAAGTTGCATAAGGTCTCCATAGGATACAATAGTTGAGGGAGTAAAATTAAATCATCCAAAGGGAGTGGTGGACATGGATTACATTCCTTCACCAATCATCGAACCATTTAGTCCCACCATTGTAGAAGAGAAGGATCTGGTGGCAGAGGAAATGGATATCAACATGTGGGGATAAACATAAGAATATAACACAAAGAAGAACCTCATGCATCAAGTTGGATTAGGTATAGAACAACCATAGGTAGAGACAATTGAAGAAGATAATGAACATACTGAGTCTGATGAAGTAAAACATCGCGCAGCAGAGCCAACGCTGCAATCAGAGGAACAAGTATAGGTGGATGATATTATAGACCAACAAAACTCAGACCTAGAAGAAGATGAGGATGAGAACCAAGAAGTAATTCCATTAGCAAGAAAGAAGAAAACTAGGGAAAAACCTATCATTCCAAGAACACTAAGAAAACAAAAGGAATTAACACTATCACTCCCACAAATACTTGATGAAGTAAAAGTAGTTGGTGACATGTTATCAGTTGTTAACAAACTGAAGTATGTTTATCATGATGTGATAGACATAGAAAAGTTCCCTAAGTTTGTGCAGCAAGTGTACATGGAGACTAGAGGAGAGGGTCCATCAAGGAATCCCATTTAGAGATGAAAAAATGGATTGTAGGAATTTATAACATAGGGATCATGAAACTGCTAGAGATTCCTTATTTTGGGAGAGAAAAATATATGGTTTCCTGTGTCAAACAACTAATATCACTAGTACATGGATTCATCTTATGGATGGAGAGGCATGTATCCATATATATATACTTAATTACAGAGATTATAGGTTTACCAACAAATGACGCAAAACCAAAAAAAACATGGATGATAAAACCAAAGAGGAATCTCTGGCAGATGAGATCAAGAAAAATAATGGGACCAACATAGGTTCCATAAGAATGGTCATTAGACAAATAAATGATCTAGAAACAAAGTTCACAATAAAATTGATGGCATGTAAACTATTGAGGAAATGTCATGAGGAAGAATCCCCTACATGAGTAATAGAAGCAGCAACGCAGTGCGCAAAGGGGAGTCTACTCAGCTGGGATCCTTACCTACTAAAATTGTTTTTGGAGGATTGCAAGGATGCATAGGATTTAGGTACAAAGTTTCATTATTCATGGTTGATTATTTTGATAGACTTGGTTGGTTTGGGAACACAAAAATACAACGAATTTTTCCATAGGATAGGGAAGCCCTGAAAAAAAAATATACAACACTATGTCACACTTCAGATCCAAATAAAATGAAGGTAAATTCTACCACTTTTGCCATGTTGTTTTATGATATACAGGAAAATATAGCTAATACATGGATAATACCACCAGAAGTGGTGACAGAAAATCAAGGAATAACAGACTTTAAGGCTTCCAGACATAACATGTGGATCCAGGCCAAGAGGGATCCTAATAATGAGTGGCTACAATTGAGGTATTGTGTCATATGAGAAGAGGTGCAGTGGCCATGAAAGGTTGGCCTGAAGAATGGAAGGTAACAGAGATTCCAAAGAAGGTACCTATATATAAGAATAAAGTAGAGGTTATCCCTTCAAAGTAGTCAACCAGTCCCATAGAGAATACAAGGAAAGAAACAAAGCACGTGAAAGAAATAGGGGATGGTAAAACCACTAGAAAACCAAGGAACAAAAATACTATCCCTAAGGCTCCAGCTAAGGAAAAAGAGTGCACAATAAAACCAAATGGAGAACTGAAAAAGGAGACCAATATTCCTATGTCAGAGGAAACAAGAGGTGGAGATCTCCAAGACATGGATATACCAATTACAACCACATAAATAGAGACTCTGCCAATGAAAAGGACAGTCTTGCAAACAAGAGGACAATGCAAGAAAATTAAGTCACATAAGGGAATTCCTAAACTTTCACTCATAGAATATGATGAAGAGATAGTCATATAGAAGGTGTAGGATCACACAATGAAGGCATGGTATGATGCTAAAAAAAAAGGGAGGAGATAGTCAAGAAATTGACATAGGTTAAGGAGGCACCAGAACAATTGAAACTCACCACAATGCAACAAAGAGAACAAGCACAACAACAAACCTTGCAGGAGAGAACAGTTCCTGAACAGGAGATAGTGCAGATAATAGCCATGGGGAATGAAAACTTATGTATCACCCAAAAAATGTTGTAGGTGGATGAGGAAACAATGAAAAATCCATTGAAGGACATAGATCATTTTTACTTGGCACTACCCAAGGTTCCAACAAAGGTGTTGTACAAACTTCAAATTAATTTCATGCAGGAAATTGCTTCGAGGGCCTATGTAGATGCGGTAAGTTTACAATTGGCTAACAAAGTAAAGAAGACACTGGATATGGAAGTTACCCAGGTGCAATTCGAGAGGGAAGAAGAAAAGAAACACACTGGAAGAATCAAGTAGTAGGTGGAAGAAGTGTTTAAAACTATTCCCGACAACACGCAAGAAGAGAATATACCAACATAGGAGAAAATTGAGAAGATAGTGCAAGCTATGGCGGCTTATAGGAGCCACATTATAGAGTTGAAAAAACTCCTAGAACCCATAACCCCACTAGAATTAAGAACAGAAAGGGAGCAGGAGGCTACATGTCATGTGGAGAGAATTGCACATATAATAAAGTAAATCACATATTTGTATAATAAGATCACATAGTTGTGGAAAAATTTTCAGGAGGATGACAAATAATAGGAGTTAGAATAGAAAGAATAAGGTGTAAACAAAGCACTACAAGAACTGAAGAAAAAGAAGAAAATGATGACCATCTTGGACAGATTGAGGAGTGTGCAAGAAATGAAGAATTTGCAGGTAGAGATGAAGAGTATACAAGAAAAAAAAATCAATGCATGTGTAGTTGGAACCACTTCAAGAAGGCACAAATCAAATGCTTATGTAGATTGAAGCAACTAAATGCCATATTGAATAGGTTGGCCTAGAGAGTGGATAACTATTGAAGGAGTATATTATTGCATCGACTGTGGAGACTATAGCAAAGAAAAATGCACAAGTAAAATCTCGAGTGGAATAAATTTAAAGTAGGTTCTAGGAGCTATATAATTCAGTGCAGGATGCACATAGTACTTGAGTGGTTTGGAACGAGCCACATGATAGTGTTGAGGGCCTATTTGCGCAGGCCATTTTGGGGAAAAGAGAAATAATTAATGAATACAGTTAGAAAATGGACCAGAAAAAGATCACACATCGGAAATTATGGAAACACAATGTTGAGAAAGAAGGAAAGTCAAAGGAAGAACGAAAGAGGTGGATCAAATAAGGAAATGGTTGGATTTCAGACCAACCACGCACAGTGAGTTAGAAAGTGGACAAACCTAATCCACCTAGGGTTAGTGTGTTGGGGTTTTGGTCATTGTTGTAATGGGTATTCTACCCTTTTTTGTAGTATAAATATATATTGTGAGATCTGAGGAGATCTAGTTAATGTGGAGTTATTGTGCAATCTAGTTGTGGTGCTAGTGTGGAAGATAATCTTATAGTAAGTTTTTGAGACATGGATATGAATTGTAAATGAGGGTAAGGTCGCAAGCTACAGATATTAGTGTGATCTTGTCAGCCTCACATGTAATTCACACAACACAATAACTTGATGAAAAATAATAAAAGAGTGAAGAATCCCAGATCTTTGTGGACATAGCCTGGGGGGGTGAACCAAAGAAAAACTTGTGTGGAATGTTTTGTTTATTTATTCTTAGTTATTATGAATGAAATAATATGTAGTAGTAAAATGCAGTGCACACTAGAATATCCATGATATTTACTGCATAATGAATCTTAAATGAATGGGGATGTTTACAGAATGATAGATTGAGATATAATGATGTGTTAAAATAATAGATCTGATGTATGTTGAGGTAGAAAGAATGTATAAAATCCCCAAACAAGCCTCCCTTCCAATACTTCAGACATTTGGGTCCTATAGTCACCCATAAATCCATCTTGGGTGAGACTGCATTGTGCACTATATGCACAGTGTTTCCTTCTGGTCTCCAGAAGGGTCGATGGTTTGCAGGGTTTTGTTGGAAACCTAAAGTTGAACCCAAGTTAGCCCAAAACATCCAACAGGGGGTTTTTGGGATACCATCTGTGGAAAAACTGATCATCATCATAGTTAGGATCATTTTCTCCATTGGGGTCCATGAGACATGATATCCTCTATTTACACCTAGGCATGGGGGGGTAACAATGACCTCATGGTCAACTTTGATGTTATTTATCTTTTCACCAAAATTTTGGTTTCGGAAGCCCTGCACTTGATATCCAAATTGGTATACCAAGAAACTATTAACCTTATCAAAATATGTCTCTATTCTACCTTCTTCACCTTTAAAGGGGTTTTCTATGATAAAATCAAAGGTAAATCCATGAGGTCATCCTTATCCATAGTTATGGATAAAACTTTTATGCAACATTTTGAGGCTTTCTCCTTAAGCATCTTCCATCTCAAACCCAAATGTTGGTTTTGATTTTTTTATGACATGTTTTTCATCTAGCCTCATGGCCATAAAAACTTCATCTCTTTATTAAATCACCTTAATAGCCTTTCCCCCCACATCAAATTCACTATGGAAATCCAAAAGGACAACTCTATCCCCTTTCTAGATGTTCTCATATCTCATCTTCTTGATGGCTCCTTCTCCCACCAAGTCTACAGGAAGAAAACCCATACCGATAGATACCTTAATTCCAGTTCCCACCATCATGCATCTAAAAAATCTATTGTTTTAAAAACCTTGATTACTCGTGCCATGTGCATTTCCATCCCTCAATTCCTCATGTAGTAAAAGGGTCACTAAACTAAAGAATTTTTTTCGAATGTTTATTCTCTCTCTCAAATCAATTGAGCCTTCCACTCAACCAACAATCCTAAACCAAAACTCTCCTCACCCTCCACCCCTTACCTTTCTCTCATCTCTCCTCCTTTCATCTAATGCACCACCGATCATATTTAAAACATATTTTATAAGAAGAATATCAAAACCGTGTTCAAACCCTACAAAACCCTCAAACAACATTTTATAAAATCCAAATATAAGTTTGATCTGATACTTGGCCCAAGAGTTTACCAAATTCCTTGTTCCTATGGGAAATATTACATAAGTCAAAATGGTAGAACCTTTAAATCTAGGCTTAAAGAGCATATAGTTGATACTACCTATAATTATGTATTATCCAAATTATCTATCATGGAAAACTCTTTCAATTCCAAATACCTTATTTTCTTTGACAAACAAAACTTTTAGCCTTAACCCTTCATTTCTCTTCCCATCTCATTTGGGAGGCCCTTGAAATTGAAAAGCATACCAAGAAATTTAATCACAAATATGGCTACAAACTTAGCCAATATTGGAATCTCACTATTGATCACCTTAACCATAAGGATTCCCCCTTTTAGATTTAAGTTACCCAGTCTTCTCCAACCTCCCTCATCTCCCATTCCTTTATTTGTTCTTGAATGTAACTAATCCCCTCTCTGGATACTTTCTCTTCTTCGCTATGAGATCCACTTATCTCATTGGATTCGCCACTTAACCTATATGGTTTATCCAAATTATTATTATTACATTTTATCTATATTAAATTTTTATATTAATTAAGAAAATCCTTTGACTCTAGTTCATAACTTCATTTTCCCATTCTATTATATTTTACTATTATCTCATAATAATTATATTCAAAATATCCCCCTTTTAAATCATTCTCATTACATTTTATTACTATTTCTTTATCCCCTTCACCATATTTTTCTCCAAATCTCAATGTCTCTTACCCATTTTTATTCACTTTTTATCCCTTCTTTAATACTTTATTATTATCATGTTTCATCTAAATGCCCTCTTTTATTCCCCTTTATAATCTCTCTTGCTATCCCATTAAAAATCCTATTATTAATTATTTATCCATTATAAATTACCTAATCTCAACTAGTATTTCTATTAATTTATCCATTTCTATGTATTATATTTTATCTCTCCTTTAAGATTCTGACCATTCATAT
>JZKD02S2072352.1:207983-243797 GCA_000966675.3 Picea glauca | reverse complement strand
GATAGATTCGAAAGAAATTCAGTGTCCATGATAAGCACTTTTCTGTCTAGGGTTAAGGTCAAGCCTTAGAGGTCGATCTACTTGTCCGCAGGCAGATTTTCCTACAACAATGATACCTAATATAAGCTTATGCTTCTAGAAAGATATTCCTCTATAATGTTCTTTAGAATATGGAATTAGTATAAATAAGAGTAGGAGGCATGAGAAAGCATTGTCTAGAGAATTATTGTAATTGAGCATTGCTCTGCTAGAGTTTTCCCCCTCAAAGAGGCAAGTGAACACTTCTTTCTATCAATAAAGGTATCAATTTTTGTTGTGATTCTCTACATTTTGTTGTTCCTCTCGCAATTTTTGCAATATTTATATTTTATGCTTAATATAATGGATCTTGTACCTGACAAGTGATATCAGAGCACTTTTCTCTGCGAAAATTGTGGTAATTTTTTTTCAGGGTACAGACGTGTACTATCGACATATTTAAAAAACATAGATATGTCACTTAGTGGGTAAAACTATAGTGGGGAAGACTACACGCAGGAAATACAAATGATTTCATGAGTTTGTTCAGAAATCGACGTTTCACCTTTGTGGAAACCTTTTTAACCCTTGTTGCTACCCCTCGAGTAGTACCACATCAGAAAAAATATGTACACGACCATCACTCCCATGTATCGATAGGTATATCGAGAGTCCGCTAGGTCTCCTAAAACCATCTCTAGATTACTTGATCAGTCACCTAAATTCTATAGTGACACCGAGAAAAACACTTCGAAATTACTCTCTTTTACCTAGGTAATTGAGTAGTATGACTAAGGGTATAATCAACCCTCCTTAATTGGTTCCCTGAGATATTGGTCCAAGTACTATTATACAACCATGAATGTATATCAAAGAATTATAGCAATGATCTGGATTTTATGAGAAGAATGAAATGAATAGAGATTATTAAAATATTCTTAGCACAAAATAACAAAGATACAATAAAACTTGTTTTCTATTCAATAAGGAAATAAGATGAAACTATAAAATGCAATGGAAAACAAACTTGCTGGAATGGTGGTGGCTTATCTCTGAGAAGAGATGTGACGGTTGCACTCATTCACAAGTAGATGGTTAAAATGAGGCTCTGAATGCCTTTTACAATAAACATGAATGTCAAAAACCCTATACATCCAAAAACCTAACCCTAGGATATGAAGCTTGTTGAAAGTCATGTGGGCCCCGTTTGGGTAAGTTAGTACATCACCTTCTGAGGGTCGTAACTTTTGCATACTATCTCTATTTTAGGCACACGATAGCCCGTTGGAAAGGTATAACCGAGAAGAACAATTTTTTATTGGACCAACATAATGTCTATGATATTCCCTTGGGCCCCAAGTCCCCAAAAAATGTTGTTTAGGGCCTCAAAACGAGCCCAAAATGTTGGAACCCGAAAAAATGTCGAAAAACTTCCAAGGTGGAAAAATGTTTTTCGAGATAGTGGAATAAGTGGGTGGCCATTGATATCCACCTGGATCAATCCTTCCTCCTTAGGAATCAATTTTATCCATTTTTTTGAGTTGCCCCATCATATGAGGAAATTTCTGTTGAAGTTGGCCCTAGGTGAGCCACTTGCCTTGATTCAGGAGTTGTCTTGCTTTGACAACTCGATAAAGATGAATCCTTTGTCTTCGATTAACCTTGATCTATGTGTCCAAAATATGATCATTGGATTCATGTTGCATGGAGTCAGGGTTGAGATATGTTGGTGTTAACTTCTCTACTATCTCTGAGGTGTCCAATAATGGTGGGAAATATGGTCGAAGGAGAGCCATGTTGAAGACTAGATGCAGACCAAGGAAGGGGGGAATGTTGAGCTCAAAAGCATTGTCACCCACAAACTTGGTGATGGTGTAAGAACCATAAAGGAGTGGGCGAATCTTCCAATGGGGCCATGTAAGGCGTTCTTTCTGTATATGCAACCAAAATTTGTCGCCCACCTGAAACTTATGTGGCACCCGATGTTGATCATGGAGTTGCTTATACTTGGCATTAGATTTTTGTAGAATATCCTGAACCTGTTGGTGGATGTGCTAGATCTTCTCAATGATCCGAGTGGCTTTGTTAGATTCTGGTGGAGCAAGGGACAAATTGGTCGAGGTGGTCATCAAGGGTAGTGCAACATCCATGGGGCCTAATGTTTGGAATCCCAACCCCACTTGAAAGGGGTTGTGGCCAGTTGAACTATGTAGGGCTTGGTTGAAGCTATGTTGGACATAGGGAATATTATCATCCCATGTGCGGGGGATTTTTTAATTGTACATGTGCAGGATATTTATGACCATCCAATTGACGACCTTGGTTTGTCCATCTGTCTGGGGGTGGAAGGAAGTGGATTTGGTGATCTTGGTATCTAGCAGTGACCAGAGGCTCGACCAGAATGAAATAAGGAACCGACTATCATAGTCTGAGATAATGGTTTGTGTGATCCCAAAATGTACCCATACTCTTTCAAAGAAGATCTTGGAAGTGTCTTCTGCTATGATGTTCTTCTTGCAGGCAGCTAGAATCACCATCTTGGAAAATTGATCAACAACCACAAAAACACAGTCATTTCCCCTTTTGGTGGATGGGAGGCCCAACATGTAGTCCATTGAAATGGATTTCCATGGCCAGTTAGTAGGCATAGGGTTGAAAAGGCCCTTTTTCTTAGTGGTCAGTTTGGCAATAATGCAAGTGGTGCAAGACTTGATATACTTGTCGACATCCTCTCAAAGTTTTGGCCAGTAGAAATGTTTTTGCAAAACTGCCACTATATTTTTGACGCCAAATTGTTTTGCCACCCGATTGTAGTGAGCTTCCCAAATTATCTTTGCACACTCGCTTGATAGAATGTAGAGATGTCCCAGATGACACAAAAATCCATCCTAAATATGAAAATTAGCGACAACTGAGTTGGCACTCAACATTTAGTAGGTGGTGGAGAAGTCAGGGTCTGTATCATAGAGGTGGGGCCATCTGGAGGTCTCGTGACCGCAAGAGTCTAGCACTGTGGTGAGTGTCATGACTAGAGGTTGGTTGAGGGAGTCAACAAATCGGTTGGTACTTCCTATTTTATACTTGATGTTGAGGTGGAACTATTGTAATTATGTTGACCACTTATGATGTCGGTCATTCTACAATTTTCCTTGGGTCTACATGAATTGTAGTGTCTTGTGACCAATGTAGATGCCTATCTCCTTCCCAAGAATGTAATGTCTCCACTGGTGGTAGGCTTGCACATTAGAGTACATTTCTTTGTTGTAAGTAGGGTACTTACGGAAAACATATGATAGTGTCTCACTATGATATGCCACGGGGTGGCCATGTTGAGTGAGGATGGCACCCACAACATAGTCAAAAACATTTGTCTCTATCTCAAAGGGATGTTACAGGTCCGGTAATGAAAGTACCAGGGATGAGCACAAGCGCTTCTTCACGTCATCAAAGTATTTTTGTTGGGACAGGCCCCACACAAATTTTTCCTTACCTCCACCTCTAGTTACTTAGCTGAGGGCCCATGTGATATGAGAGAAACCCAGCACGAACTTGCAATAGAAATTGGCAAAGCCCAAGAAGCTCTGAAGTTTAGTCAATGTGGCTGGGGTGGCCAGTCACAGATGACCTGGATCTTGACTAGATCCACATGCACACCATGTTGATCAATGATGTAACCTAAGTAATGGACCTTGTCCATGCCAAAGGAGCATTTTTCCAAGTTTGCATATAGCTTGTGTTGTTGTAGGGTGTGCAGAACCTACTAAATATGCTCGAAGTGTTCTGCCCAAGTCTTGTTGTAGATGAGGATTTCATCCAAATACACCACTACAAAAGTATTAGTGAAAGGTTGTAGAATATCATCCATCATCCTCATAAAAGTTGTTGGAGAATTTGTCAAACCAAAGGGCATGACCAGCCATTCAAAATGACCTTATTTTGACTTGAAGGAAGTCTTTCGTACATCTATTTGTTCTATTGGGACCTAGTGGTAGCCAGACTTCAGATAAATATTACTGAATTATTTGGCCCTCGTGAGCTGATCAAGGAGGTCATTGATTCGGGGAATTGGGTACCGGTTTGGGACTATGATTTTATTCAGGGCCCGGTAATCAATGCAGAGTCATCAGGTCCCATGTTTCTTCTGCACCAACACGATTGGGCTCCCACAAGTCAATGAGTTGGAATGGATGTTCCCCTTGAGGAGAAGTTCTTGGATATATCTCTTGATCTCCTCATTTTCTAGCAAAGAGCGATGATAGACTGGACCATTGGGTAGCGATGCGCCTGGGGTCAGATCGATGGGATGCTTGATGTGGAAATGTAGAGGTACCCCAGTAGGAGAGGAGAAGATATATGACTATTATTCCATGGCCTTATCCACTTGCTTCTGTTGTGTGGAGATATTGAACGTGGAGGCCCTGGATGTGGTTGAGATCTTTTGCTCACTCTGAGAGCAAATCATGAAGAAGACAAATTTCTCGGTCTAAGAGATGACCTTCCTTCATTTCTTGGAAGAGATCAAGGAAATAACACTAGGAGGGACTGCCTCAGGTATCCTGTACAATTTCCTGTTCAAAGTAATAATAAAACTACGGGGCCTAGACTCATATACAACATGATGTTTCCATAAATAAGGTTGGCCCAAAAGAACATTAAAAACTTCGATAGGAGCAACATCACACAATACCTCATATTTTAAGGGCTTGATGTCATACAACAGTTGACAATGTTGGCTGACGCGAAGATCGCTTCCTTGGTGGAGACATCCAATGGTGTAGGTTTTTGGGTGCGACATTGTCAGCAGGGCCAACCAGTTGAAAACCTATGTTGAGATGAGGTTCTTCTGGCTACCTCTATCAACGATGAAGTGTAGCGCAGTCCCTTTTACCCACATCTGTGAATGGAAAAGGCACTCTCCTTCTTCTAGCTTGTCTGGTTCACCAGGATGGAGCTTGGTGGTAGCAACAGTATCACTGGGTTCCATGTCAATGATTCATCTTACCCTTTCTGGTTCTGACTCAAAGTCAGAACCTGCAACTAATTTAGAGGATTTCACTTTGGCCACCAGTGACTACTTTGAGCGGTAGTCAATAGTGTTATGCCAAGGGCTCTTATGGAAGTTGCACCACTTCCCAGAATCTTTCTTTGTATTTTTGGTGTCCTTATTTACTTGTGTCTTGGACTGGTTGTCTTGATACTACCCATATTTGTTCTGTCCTTTTTTCTATGGGTTGGGGCCGCCCTTTCCTGGATTTTGCTGTGAGGGGTTCCTAGGCCCAAATCGCGGCACCTTTTGTTTGAGCTTCTGCTCAATTTTGATGGCATATTGGTAGGTCATTCCCAAGGAAGAGATGTCTAGAAATTCCATTTTGGTATGGATGTATCTATGCCGAGCACCGTGATACTTGAGCACTAGTTGTCGCTTTGAATCTTTGATACCCATGTTGGTGCACAAGGTATGGAAGCTATGTGTGAACTCTGACACTGCTTGGTCTCTTTCTTACCACAGTGTGGTCCATTTGGTATACAAGTCGTCATAACTTCCGACAGGGTAGTATTGTTCCTTATTAATATCCCTGAAGGATTCCCAGGTGGTCATGACTATAAATAATGAGGGATCATCTATTTCATTTTGCTCACAGAAAGTTTCCTACCAATCTTTGAAATGGGGAACGACTTTGAGAAGCGCAAAAGTAATCTTTTCTCTATTTGAAAAGTTATGGACATAAAAATACCCTAATAGTAGATTCAACCATTTTTATATAACATTTGTGTTTATCTGACCTTCAAATATGGGAATATCGTAGTTGATTTGTACCTTGAACAAGGTGACACCTCTACTTGATCAAGATGCATCACCTGTTGGTAGCCGCCGAAGGATTTTCACGAAATTATCCATCATTGTGTTCCTTTTTTGCGTGAGGGGTTCCTAAAGAAACATTTTGAAAGGATCTCCTGTCACGTCATATTTATTTTCTCCTACCTCGAGAGGTCACTTGAGAGCTTTTATCCTCAAGAGAAATAAGCTTGAGACCCAATTCTTTGTACCCTGACCTCATTGGGGACATGCATTAAGAAGACAAGGAGCAGACTTCTCTGATACCACTGATACAGATCTTATGAGAAAAATGAAATGAATAGAGATTATTAAAATATGCTTAACACAAAATAATAGAGATGCAGTCAAATTGGTTTTCTATTCAATAAGGAAATAAGTTGAAACTATAAAATGCAGTGGAAAACAAGCTTGCTGGAATGGTGGCGGCTTATCTTTGAGAAGAGATGTGACAGATGCTTTCATTTGAAAGAAGATGGTTACAATGAGGCTTTAAAGGCCTTTTACAATAACCAGGAATGTCAAAAACCCTAGAAATCCAAAAACATAACTGACGTAGGGCGCACTCCACTGAGCATGTCCGCCTCCTCAGGACCTTCTTACGCTCTCGGCCCGAAGAACTTCAAGGTTCTTTCAATCCCTTATCAGGATTTCTCAATACCCACAGAACTCTTTCCCTGCGATCTCCTCTTTGCCTTATCGGGAGATCGAGTTTCGCATTACCACGAAACTCATGGGCACGTTCCTCGTGCTATCCAAAACCCCGAAATCCGATGGGTCTCAATGTTGATACTTATTCATTCTTGTCAGGGATTTCCCTATCGGGAAATCGGCATATGCGATGTCACGTTTCGCTGGCATCACGAGTCTCCGAACCCCGATTCGTGATGGTGCTTTTCTCAGCTTCAAGCCCCTTCAGGTTAGCCCCTTCTACATATGACCTGCCGTTCCACAAGACCACCGCTACTCCCTTCGGAGTTTTGGACTTCGCGGAAATGATATGCGCGAAACTCGCGCCCTCGAAATTCCTGATTCTCCGATTCCCGATGCCACCTTGCGTTGACCCTTGCAAAGGTTGACTTCTCCAACACCTGTCCTCCTCTCTAGTGCCTATGGCTTGGACTTCCGTACGATCAGGAAATCGCATTTCAGGAAATCGTGATTCTTGTTACACAAACTCACGAGGCTCTCCAAGTCCCGCACCCCGATTTTTCGATGAGTCGAGTCCCGATGGCTCCCTGACTTCCTCTCTTATTCTCTAGGCTTAAATCCTGTGCAAATTTCCCAATATCTGACGGCTGACGGAACTTCGTCAATCTCCTCTATGGATCTTGGCTGTCGATTCCTCCTTCCCGAGGATTTCTTAAAATGACTAAGTGTTCCCTCTCGCACTTGCCTTCCACACCTGCACTAAAACTCTTCCTTGAAATTTTTCGCAGCACCCTTCCTGTTCTCTTCTTTGACGATACCCACAAAGGTTCTAAACTTCCTGAGCTTCTCTACTCTGACTCCTTCAGAGGAATTTATGCGCACCCCTTGCGCAATCGTTCAACAACTCCTAAGTGTTAAATCCCTTCGACTCCGTGCACTTCCTGCAACAGTAGTCTTCAATTTCCCTTTTCTCAGATTCGGAACCGAGACTTCTTCTCATACCCGCGCACTCCTTGCAAGGCTTCAACAACTCAAATCAACTCCTGGGTAAATGAGAATAAAAGTTAAACTACTGAGCCTTCATCAATGCACTCCTTGCGGATGAATTCGACTGCAGGCTTTGCAGGAATCTCCTGGCTCAGTTAGAGAAACAATTGAAACTCATTCTCTCTTAGACTTCAGTTAAAACCTGAAATCACATGCATAGCATATACAAAAAATATGCATACCCAGAAAAAAAAAAAACATTCATGAGCACATAAACAACATACCCAGAGAAACAACACCAACCATGAATTTGAATCAGAATTCCATTCTATTAATTCAACATATGTACATGGGTGTTCTCCACAATTTCTTTGCTTGCTCTTCTCTTCTGAATGCTTGAGAAGAATGTTACAATGTACAAGTGAGGGTGTCTATATCTGTTTTCCCCCTCGAAATCTGAAACTGTCTAATCTAGAAATAAATCCTATCTACCTGCATTAACTAAAATAAATGTCATCTATCTACCTAAGGACGAGAGCTTGAAGGCTCAAGGTCCATTACAATATACAAGTGCACCTCCTCTTTAAATGACTTCATTAAAGACTCGTGCAACAATTCCAAAGTGAAGTTCAAAAAGAAATTTGTTGTCTTGTCCAGCTGTCCTCTGCCTTCGCGCTGGCTTGCTTGACGTGGGCGATGCTCCTGCATCATACTCCCTCGCTTGAAAAATTTCATGGGCTCCTGTCCATGAGCTCCTGCACGGTCTGCCCATGCTTCTATATCATTGCTCTGGTTTCCTAGCTGGCATCCTCCACTGGGTGGTTTTTCCATTTGACCAGGTACTCATAGTATTCTTTCCTCCTGGTCTTTTTACCTACTCGCTTGTCCAGTATACGCTCCATCTGTGGCTTCTCTGCAATCGGCATCTGCTTCCGCCACTGGATTTATGGTTGTTCATCATTTCCATCTCCGACTTCCTTTTCTTTATATGGATACAAGTCTAAGACATTGAATGTCGGAGATATTCCAATGTCATCCGGCAATTCAATCTCATAAGCATTTTCTCCCAATCTCTTCAGGACTCTGCACGGCCCGATTTTCTTCATTTTGAGTTTGTTGTATGTTCCCCTTGGGAACCTTTCCTTCCTCAAATGTGCCAGAACTAGATCACCAAATTCAAATTGAAGTTGTCTCTGACATTGATCCACTCTGCGTTTGTACTCCTGATTTGAATCAACCAGTCGCTGCTTCACCTTACCGTGAAGTTCCTTCATCGCTTCAACGAACTCTTCAGCACTTGCGCTGCTAGTAGCAGTTTGTTCTGACTCCCTGAGTTCAGATACTCCTCTCGGTTGCCTGCCATATACAATATCAAATGGACTTTTACTTGTGCTCCTGTTCACTGAATCATTATATGCAAACTCTGCCTGTGGAAACACATTGTCCCAGCTGTTGTGGTGCTCTGTCACCAGGCTTCTCAACAAGTCTCCTAGACTCCTGTTGACCACTTCCATTTGTCCATCTGTCTGTGGATGATAAGAAGAACTAAACACCAAGTTAGTTCCTAGCTTCTTCCATAGTGTCCTCCAAAAATGCCCTATGAATTTTGTATCCCTATCCAATACAATGATTCTCGGCAATCCATGAAGTCTAACAATCTCTTTGAAAAACAGATTTGTGATGTGCATCGCATCGCTGGTCTTCTGGAATGGAATGAAGTGTGCCCTATTTGAAAACCTGTCCACCACCACAAATATGGAATCAACCCCTCTCTGCATCCTCGACAAACCTAATAAAAAATCCATGCTAATCGCCTCCCATGGCCTCCCAGGTATGGGCAATGGCTGATAAAATCCTGCATTTTGCTTTCTCCCATTCGAATGCTGACAAATTCGACATCTGTCAACAAACCTCTTGACATCTTCTCGCATGCCTGGCCAAAAATATGATTCGCTCAGCTTCGCAAAGGTCTTGTCGTGGACAAAATGCCCTGCTAATCTGCCACTGTGCTTATCCTTTAGCAGGTTCTCTCTCATGGAGAATTTTGGAATACATAATTGATTTCCTTTGAACAACAATCCCTCCTAGATCATATAATCTATCCACGAACTCCGATCTCTGAGAACTGGATTCTCAGTTGCTTCATATGCTTCTCCAAAATCTGCATCTCCTGCATACATGTCCCTCAAATTTTCAAAACCCAATGTTTTGACTCGGAACTCCTACAACAACAAAAATTTCTTGCTCAAAGCATCAGCCACTTTGTTAGCAGTCCCTGAAATGTGTTTAATTACAAATGTAAAATTTTGCATATACTCTACCCATTTTGCATGTTTCTGACTTAGTTTCTCCTGCTGAGTCACAAACTGTAATGCATGATTATCACTATACAATACAAACTCCTTTGGGATCAAGTAATGCCTCCACTTATTCAACACCTGTATGATAGCATAAAATTCCTTATCATATGTGGAGTACTTCAGTTTTGCTTCATCCATCTTCTCGCTGAAATAGGAAACTGGCCTGTCTTCCTGGCTTAAGACCGCTCCTATGGTGTATCCGCTTGCATAACATTTCACCTGAAATGTCTTCTTAAAATATGGAAACACCAACACTGGTTACTCTGTGATCTTTCACTTCAACAGATTGAAGATATTTTCAGCCCTTGCTATCCAGTGAAAATTCTTATGCCGCTTCTTCACTGTGTCCATCATCATTGCGCTAATTCCACTGAAATTCCTAATGAATTTTCTGTAGAAACTAGCCAACCCATGAAAACTTCTCACCTCAAAACTACTTCTCGGTGAGGCCCAATTCTTGATCACTTCTACCTTCTCTGGATCCATCTTCAATTCATTCGCCGAAATAACAAAAC
Source organism: Picea glauca (assembly GCA_000966675.3). Taxonomy (NCBI): domain Eukaryota; kingdom Viridiplantae; phylum Streptophyta; class Pinopsida; order Pinales; family Pinaceae; genus Picea; species Picea glauca. The sequence continues at coordinate 233,430 of JZKD02S2072352.1, read as the reverse complement.
CCAAGTAGATGAGCTCTGTCTTCATAAATGAAGATTTCTTCATGTTGATTAACAGCTTCTCCTGCTATAGCTTTCTCATCACAATGGCCAAATGCCTCAAATGTTCAGCCGTCATCTTGCTGAAAATCAGTATATCATCCAAATATACAACAACAAATTTCCCGATGAACTCCTTTAGGATTTCGTTCATCAGCCTCATGAACGTGCTAGGTGCATTTGTCAAACCAAACGGCATGACTAACCATTCGTACAATCCTTCGTTGGTATTGAATGTTGTTTTCCATTCATCGCCTTCTCTCATGCGAATCTGGTGATATCCGCTCTTCAGATCAATATTTGAAAAATAATTCTCCTCGCTCAAGCAATCCATCAGATCATCCATTCTCGGCAATGGGAACCTGTATCTAATGGTAATTTTGTTGATCACTCTTGATTCGGTGCACATTCTCCAGCCTCCATCTTTCTTCGGACTAAGCACGGTTGGAACAACGCACAGACTTAGACTTTCTCTGACCAATCCTTTGTCCATTAAATCTTGGACCTGCTTCTTGACCTCTTCATTTTCCTATGGCATCAATATGTACACTGCCTTGTTCAACAAACTGTCTCTTGGTATGAGGTCTATGTGATGGCTTATGCTCCTCATCGGTGGCAACGAATGAGATAATTCATCTACCACAATGTCAGCAAACTCTTCCAATAGTTCCTAAATTTCCTCTGGCAGATCATCCACTCTTGTGCTGGTCAGAACAATTCTTGGCTTTCTGACAACAAAGAATTGTGGATCTTCCTTCTTCTCCACATATGTAAGAAGCTCCTTCCCACTCATGAGAAGTATTATGTTTCTTACTTCTGGCTTTACCTCCTTATCCTTTATCTGAAGCAACCTGTGTGTCCTCCCATCCTTCTCCAGGGTATATGTGTTCATTCTCCCATCATGAACTACGTTTCTGTCATATTTCCATGGTCTTCCCAACAATAAATGACATACATCCATGGGAATGACATCACACAAGACCTTATCATTATAACCTCCTATCTTAAATTCAACTAAACACTTCTTAGTGACACTCACCGGATGTCCTTTCTGTATCCACGAGACTTTGTATGGACTCGGGTGATCAGTTGTCTCCAGCTCTAGTTTCTCCACCATCTCGGTTGAAATGAGATTATCTCTGCTTCCACTATCCACGATAACCTTGCATTTCCAGTCCTTAGTCTTGCAAGTTGTTCTGAACAGTCTGCTCCTCTGAGCTGCGTCCTCCACCTCCTTCTCGGGTGTCAAAAGGAATTTATGCATTCCAAGCGATCTTCTGCCTTCAATGTCTTCATTCTCAATATCACGCCTCTGAGCTTCTGTGATGTGAGCTTCTCCGGTCTCCTTATTTTTCTCTCGACACTCAAATGACTTGTGCCCATTTTTCCCACATGTGAAACATGTGATAATTCCTCCTCGACCTCTTCCTCTGCCTCGAGTATGAGGAAAAGTGTTTACGTCAGCATAACCACCAACCTGCTCTGTATGTTGCACCCTCTGTTCAGCATGTAGTCCTCACTGTGAGGTTCCACCTCTTTCAATCCTACCATGAGGTTTATTCCATTCCTCCTTGGGCTTCTGATATTTCTCCTGGGCAAATGTCTTGCCTCTGGGCTGACTCTTGCCTCGCCCTCGCTGACCTTGCTTACGACTCATCTTCTCTTTGTCTTTCAAAGCCATCTGATAAGAATCCTCAACTGTTTGGATGGTTTCCAAACTTAATTCATCCTGAATTTCATACCTCAGGCCATTCATATACCTAGAAATTTTTTCATCATCTCTCTCCCGATGACCTGCTCTGATGTTGAGCTTGTAAAACTCCTCGGTAAACTCCTTCACTATCATTAATTTCTGTCTCAGGTTCTGCATTCTCTTGAACAGTGTGATCTGGTAATCCCTTGGGATGAATTTTTCTTTCATCTTTGCAATCATTCGATCCCATCTTTTGATCTTTTGTTTGCCTTTGGAAATTCTATCTGCCTGAAGCTCGTCCCACCATAATGTTGCATGTCCTTTCAATTTAGTGACAGCATGCCTTACCTTTTTATCCTCTTCGATATCCTCATAGTTGAAGTAGGTGTCAAGAGCTCTAATCTAGTCTAACAACTCTTCTGCATCCAGACTTCCTTCATAGACTGGAATGTCCATTCTTGTCTTTGAACTCATTCGGGCGATAGCTTTGATCAACCGTTCGATTGATGCATCTTCTGTCGTGACCTCTTCTTCATGTTTAGCTTCCTCTTCAACTTCAGAATCACTAAGATTCCCTGCACCAACTCTATGTCTCTGAGCTGTCTCCATCTCCTCGAGTCTTGCTCGGAGATCTCGCATTTTCCTCTCCATTTCTGGATTTCCTTCCGGCCTACCTCTCCTCCTCACCTCCCTATCTTCTGGGTCAGGTGATTATCTCTCCCTTCGGGGTGGCATGGTGAATCTTCTTTTCTCCTCTGTCTGAAATATACAAATAGAGACTAGCTCTGATACCACTCTGACGCAAGGCACACTCCACTGAGCACGTCCGCCTCCTCAGGACCTTCTTATGCTCTTGGCCCAAAGAACTTCAAGGTTCTTCTGATCCCTTATCGGGATCTCCTCTTTGCCTTATCGGGAGATCAGGTTTCGCGTTACTGCAAAAATTGTGGGCACGTTCCTCGTGCTATCCAAAACCCTGAAACCTGATGGGTCTCAATGCTGATACTTATTCGTTCCTGTTGGGGATTTCCCTATCAAGAAATCGGCATATGCGATGTCACATTTCACTGGTACCATGAGTCTCCGAACCCCGATTCGCGATGGTGCTTTTCTCTGCTTCAAGCCCCTTCAAGTTAGCCCCTTCCACATATGAACTTCCATTCCACGAGACCACCGCCACTTCCGTCGGAGTTTCATACTTCGCGAAAATGATATGTGTGAAACTCACACCCTCGAAATTCCTGATTCTCCGGTTCCCAATGCCACCTTGCGTTGACCCCTGCAAAGGTTGACTTCTCCAACACCTGTCCTCCTCTCAAGTGCCTATGGCTCGAAATTCCGTACGATCGGGAAATCGTATTTCGGGAAATCGTGATTCCCATTACACAAACTCATGACGCTCTCCAAGTCCTTCACCCCTATTTTTCGATGAGTCGAGTCCCGATGGCTCCCTAAATCCTTCTCTTATTCACTAGGCTTAAATCCTGTGTAACTTTCTCGAGATTTGACAGCTGACGGAACTTCGTCAATCTCCTCTGTGGATCCTGGCCACCGATTCCACCTTCTCGAGGATTTCTTAAAATGACTAAGTGTTTCCTCTCGCACTTGCCTTCCACACTTGCACTAAAAATCTTCCTTGAAATGTTTCGCGGAACCCTTCCTGTGCTCTTCTTTGATGATACCCACAAAGGTTCTAAACCTCCTGAGCTTCTCTACTCTGACTCCTTCAGAGGAATTTATGCGCACCCCTTGCGCAATCATTCAACAACTCCTAAGTGTTGAATCCCTTCGACTCCGCGCACTTCCTGTAGCAGCAGTCTTCAATTTCCCTTTTCTCAGATTTGAAACTGAGACTTCTTCTCCTGCTTGCGCACTCCTTGCACAACTTCAACAACTCAAATCAACTCCTGGGTAAATGAGAATAAAAGTTAAACTACTGAGCCTTCATCAATGCACTCCTTGGGGATGAATTTGACAGCACGCTTTGCAAGAATCTCCTGGCTCAGTTAGAGAAACAATTGAAGCTCATTCTCTCTCAGACTTCAGTTAAAACCTGAAATCACATGCACAGCATATACAAAACATATGCATACCCAGAAAAAAAACAAACATTCATGAGCACATAAACAACATACCCAGAGAAACAACATCAGCCATGAATTTGAATCAGAATTCCATTCTATTAATTCAACATCTATACATGGGTGTTCTCCACAATTTCTCTGCTTGCTCTTCTCTTCTGAATGCTTGAGAAGAATGTTACAATGTACAAGTGAGGGTGTCTATATCTGTTTTCCCCCTCGAAATCTGAAACTGTCTAATCTAGAAATAAATCCTATCTACCTGCATTAACTAAAATAAATGTCGTCTATCTACCTAAGGATGAGAGCTTGAAGGCTCAAGGTCCATTACAATATACAAGTGCACCTCCTCTTTAAATGACTTCATTAAAGACTCGCGCAACAATTCCAAAGTGAAGTTCAAAAAGAAATTTGATGGCTTGTCCAGTTGTCCTCTACCTTCGCGCTGGCTTGCTTGACGTGGGCGATGCTCCTGCATCACTAACTCCAGAAGATGAAGCACCAAAAGTCATGTGAGCCCCGTTTGGGTAAGTTAGTACATCAACTTCCTAGGGTCGTAACTTTTGCATACAATCTTCGTTTTAGGCGCACGATATCCTGTTGGAAAGATATAACCGAGAAGAAAAAAAATTTATTGGCCCAAGATAGTGCCTTAAGAAATCCCCTGGGCCCCAAATCCCCAAAAAACATCGTTTAGGGCCTCAAAACGGCCCCGAAAGTTTGGAACCCGAAAAGTTGTTGAAAAACTGTCGAGGTGGAAAAATGTTTTTCGAGCCAGTGGAATAGGTGGGTGGCCACTGATATCCACCTAGATTAAGCAAAGGACAAACCCTTTTCTATAGGAACCCTCTAAATGCTAACTAATTCAAAAATCCTTAATCTTTAAAAACCCATATTAGCATCTAACATGATTCAGAAATATTTCTTGATCATATTGAGGTGATTTGCAGAACAAATGATAATGTTCTCATTATCCAAAACCCCATAAAATGACTAATAACAGGAAGAAAAATGAGATAACACAACAGAAAATAAAAGAACTCAAAATATAAGATTTGATGATGGAGTTCACTTCTCCTAGGCTACATCTCTGAGTTCTTTTCACAATCTCAAATGTCAAAAATTACAATACAAAATGGACTTACAAAGAAACATTTGAAGCTACTCTTCAATTCCACTGCTCAAAATCATAAATAGAGTTTACCATTGAGTTCTTCTCAAAATTCTGATAAAAATGAGTATAAACTCCACCATATTCTGAATTGGATCATTTTTAGCCTCTTTGGCATGCAAAATAATGCACTAAAATTCTCATACAAGGCTATCCAGAATAAGATTTTCATAATCAACTTCCTAGCACAAAAATAAAATCAAAATCATACTCCTCTCGAGAAAACCATAAAAATGAGTATAAACATGCCTACATTTTGACATCGTGCTCCATGGCATGCAAATCTAAACAATCACCAAATCTAGAATCCTTTGGAATGCACGAAAATGAACTTCGTACTATAACCTTGTCTCTAGATCTATGTTTTCATATGGTGTGATGTGCATTGGGTTTCATTCCTATTAAATAGGATGTGGGCCCCAAACCTTCTTCCAAACCTTATACACCCCTTTAAATATTGGTGGTTGTGTTGTTGTAACAACACAACCATATGGTGTAATGGTTGGTGCATTGTAGTTAAGTCGTGGGCTATGTGTTGGGAGGTCTAGGGTTCAAGAACCACGGGCTTCATTTCTTTGGCATATAACATTTAAACAACAATAAATATATTATTTTTCATTTGAATATTCGACAGAATCATTGGCTTAATTGGTTATATCATTTTATTTTATTTTTTGGGACGATGCTAGGAGGTCATAGGTTCAATTCCTTCTGACTTCAACAATTTTTATTCTAAGGCCAACTTGGACTTCTCAAAGGTGCCACATGACACCATATTATTGGTTCACATGGCAACCTATCATTGGCCACTACCTTGCCAACTCAGTTGTGCCACATTATCACTGTATGCCATGTCATCGATACGATGTGCCACATGTCGATTTCTAATTGTTCCACCTATTTCCTTCCATGTCATCATATGGATACCACATCATTTGTACAGATGAAACATCATCCATTTGAATGAAACATGTCACCTCTAGATCGGCCCAACTAGATGTTAATTTGTCCAATTCTAGGTGATACATGGCATATTTTCATGTTTCCACATCACCCTACCAACATCAGCATGATATCATCCTAAGATGTATGGACATGCCATGTGTCACCCTTCTAGTGGTGGCACATGTAACCTTGACTTTGACTTTTGACTATGTTGACAAGAAATTTGATTGGCTATATCATTTGCATACAAACTCCATTTGCAGTGATTTTATGTTGTTGGAAAGATATCGCTGAGCTCTACACAATGATTTCATTTTATAAAGAATTTTAGGCGATCAAATTTTGAGAATTTTTGGATCCTTCTGGACCTCTGTGAGAATTTTGGATCTTCCTAGACCTTTGTGAGCACTATGGATCCTCCCGTATCACACCTTCCCATTGAAGAACTTTCGGTCCTCAAAAAGTATGAATATTTCAAAAACTTAGTGATCATAACTTTTACTCACTGTTCCACCTTACTAAAATGCTATTATTTAGTAACTTAGTTATGATGAAACTTCTTTCTTTCTTCCACCTTGCTAAATATTTTGGGACTGGAATTTTCTTATATTGGACTGTTCACTTTGAATTAATTTTTCATCTCGTTCAGTGTACTTTTTTCTTCTTCTATGGAATATGGAAATGACTCTGGCTCTTGGCTACTAGCACTAGTTAAATCTATTTCCATTTCTAGATCATAGATTCCTTCATAAAAAAATTCTTCTCACTGAATCTTTTATATCGAAATATAAATTATGTACTCAACATCCACTCTCATCTCCTTCTCTTCTAAATATATTCTATCTTCCCAATCCCGAAACCAAGTCAAATGTTGATCGATGCCTTGCCTATTTGGACTCACTGTTCCTATATTATTGATGTATCTATAGGAGTGTTTGAATGAATTCCTTGTCCATTTCTTCTCTCTCCTTCCTTGAAAGAAGCTCAAAATATATTATTTGTATACATTTTGTATTGTTTGACTTGTTTTTTTATCAAGGTATACATCTACTTGAACATGACACAATATCTTGGAGATGATTATAGCATACATATTTACAAGTAATTACCTCTTATCTTTACAAAGAAGATTATTTCCTTTACCAACTCTAGGAATATTTACATAACTTTAATGCTCCTACTACTCTTGATCTACATTCTCCAATTTCCTACATCCTTTTATTCCTTCCTCTTCGGTACTTCAGAATAAGAATGTTAACTTAGAAATTTTTATCCATATGCATTTCTTTAGTTGATAATAATACAATTGCAATTATCTTCACTGTTGTCGAAAGGCTTTAGAAATCCATACAAGATCCCTCTCACTCTTGAAAATTGATAAAGTGTCCATATAGAAATATTACAAGACCCCTCTCACTCTTGAAAATTATCTAAGGAGTGGCTAACAAGCCTTCTAATACAACAATAAAAATAGACCGTAAAAGGCATTTACATGTGCAACATAGATGCCAACTTAATGAGAACTCTATAGACTTCTCATTTTGGGGGGGCTCACATTTTTTAACCCGTTTTAAAAAATGGTGCTCCCGGTAGCACCCCCCCTCCCTTTACAGGTGTTTTTTCGATATTTAAAATTTTTCAATCCACAATGTTTCCACATTATTTTTTTAAATGCTTATTTTTCATATATTTTCAAAATTTTCTCAATAGTTTTTTTATTCAATGGTGTTTTTAGTCATTTTTCCATGCTTCTTTCAATCTTAAAAATATATTTTACCATTTACTTTTTTTAAATTCTGAATTTTCATATAATTATGTCTCCTTAATTAATTTATTGTTCCATGCTTTTAAAATATAGTTGAAAACACCATTTTAAACACATTTTTTACCTTTACTTCAATACATAGAAAATAATTGTAGTTAAATAACACTATTTTTGAATATTTAGCAAAAAAATATACATTTTACAACCATATATAATAAAAAACCTATACATTTTGGTACTTATTCATTTAAAATAACATGCCAAATAAATCATTTTTAGGGAAAAAGAAAAAAATAAAAATATTCATCAGAAAACAACAATAGATACAATATGAAAGTCAAAACATTACAGTTATAGCTCATCAAAAATTTGCAAAATTGAGCATCGTCTTTAAGGGCATCTTAAAAAATATATCATATATCCCAAATTCATCATTCTCAAAAGACACATTATCATCTTCTTCAACATCATTTTGTCCTTCCATTGTGTCATTTTCTCTTCCATTGGGTCTTTCATATCCGCAAGTTCTTAATTCTTTGATAACATTAATTCTTTGTTGAAAACAATTGCACTTCATTGGGTCACTTTCAATGGCTATGCAATTTCTTCATTTTTGTAAGAAACACACCAATGTTCTACCTGATCACCAAATACAAAATAAATAATGAATTTAAATACTGTAAAAATACATAAATTAAAAATAATATAAAATTGAATTATGATTTCATAAATGTTAGATCATAATTCTTACCTGAACCCGAGAGCAAATCCAAAACCCAATCTCCTTCATTTGAAATTGTATCTATAAGATAATTAATTAATTCTTGTAGTTTTTGATAAATGTTAACCATATCTCCTTTCGAATCTTTTTCCTCATATGTTATATTTCTAACCACAACATTGTATACCGATAAACTACTATGAGTCTCTCCATCCTTTACATTGACAAGAATAGAATTATAAGAATCATCTTTTGTCCAAGTTGCAAGATGTATACTCACAAAATCACATTTAAATGGTTCTCTATTGGAGCTATGAATATTAAGATTGTGCCTATAACATAAATAAGTTCAAATTCAATTAACTTGTGAATTAATAAATTTATTTTCTAATCTTAATTGCTAAACATACACTTTCTATATCTTACTAAATAAACTACATCCTTGTCTTTTGTTTTTCCCTTAAAGCTTGATTGTAGTAATTCTTGTTGTGTGTCTGAATGAAATACTAGAAATATCCAAAATGGTGATGTTGTGACTTTCGTAAATCCCATAACCACTTTATTGAAATATTGGTAAGTATAAGGATCATTATAATATCCAATGTTTTGGATATTATAACCATGAGGGATATATGCAATAACTAAGGAGTATTCCTTTTTAGGAACAATATTTGTAAGTTGTTCACAATCATATAATATCACTTTATACTGAACATTGTCAAGCACATTCCAAATTTAGTTATCAAGGGTGTCATCAAGTTCAACAACTTGAACATGTCTCCTTCTTTCTCTTTCAAACTTAGTTTTTTGAATAAAAAAAATTGAAAGTTTCAGGTACTCCATCTAGATTCTTCTTTGAAATCTTTAATGAAACAAACAAACAAAATATATATATATATATATATATATATATATATATATATATATATATATATATAAATTAACTTACAAATAAATAATTTGAATGAAATAAATAAACATATCTTTTTGAAAGCAACAAAAACTTGTTTCAATATCGTTGTAGAGCTTGAATCTAGATAGTTGAGTTTAACATCATCCCAACTTTCTTCATTCAACATCTTAACCATTTCCTCTTGTATTCTCATATACAACTTGTGACTAAATAATAAAAAAAATAGTGTTATAATGATATATATAATAAAATATTTAGAACATTGATATGTTAAACTGAAAAAAATAAATTTGTTGTCCTAACATAAATAAAAATAACTCAAAAAACTTACTTTTTAAATTCATCACACATTTCTTCCATTGATAATTCACTCGACCTTACACGTGATAATATAGCTATGATAAGTTTCTCATACTTCGATCCTTGTATTGTTCTCCAGGGTGTTATAGTCATATCATCTGGAAGAATTTTTATCTTAGGACCTGTCTTACTTGTGCCACATATTAATGGTTGATCCTTCTTAACTCTCTGATTTTTAATACAAATATTTTCCCATAGGGTGAACATCTCATCTATCAAATCTCATAATTGTCCATTTCTAAATCCCGATTTAAAATAGTTATCCACAACTTTAAATGCATCACTTCCTTTACGATTTTTTTATTTTTCATTTTCATCATCAAGTGGGAAGCCTATTTCCATACAACATTGCTTCTGAAACTTAGCATCAACATTTAATCTCTCCCCATGACATATTTCAGAAAACTGATTATGGATAAATCTCACCCTTTGAATGAAATTCATGGACATTTTGTACTCATTGTCTGTGTTATGATCCCATACCATTAAATTTGCTTCTGAATCTATTAAACCAACATAAATTATGCATTTGACTGTCTCAAAAGGAGGATTATTGGGATATTCTTGCATAAATTCTCTTCTATCCTTTGCAAAATGTTTTCCTCCAATCACATAATATTTGTAGTCAAAACATTTTGATCTATCAAATTCTTCCCTCCTAGGAACTTCCATTGGATCAACAAGAACTAGGTATTCAACCACATGTGCATATGGATTGTACCTAATCAATGCTTTCAAATTGTGAATATGCAATTGATGCGGTTTTCTAATTTGATATTTTTCTTTTCCATATATTGGTTTATAAATTTTCTTTACATTCAACTGAAATGTATGGCCATAATCAACTAAGTTCATCATCCTCAATCTATTTCAAATGGAATTTTGTGTTGTTTTCTATATCAACACTGTTGAGGAAAATATATGAAATGATCTTACTCAAGCATTTTCAGATTCTTCTTGGCTAAAGAAAAATAGACGGGAATGTCACCCTATGTTTATAGCCATAAAAAATAATATAATAACTCACAAGTATTGATTACAAGTGCTTAATCTAGTATTTTTATAAATAAAAGCTTGCTGGAAAATTCATTATTTATATGATTTTATGAATATAATAGTTGTTGAAATAAATGTAGAGACAAAATTAAAGACACCAAGACAATAATTAGGCCAGATGAGGCATAAAGAAATCATTTATTTCGTTCCAATTCATCAAAGAGTCACTCTCTTTAAAAAACATTGTGAAGAATTTTTGGACCAAAGTCAAACTTAGACGTCCCCAATGAAACATACAAAAGGAACTCTGATAGAAAATCAAAACTAAACTCTAAAATTTGGATCAACTTGCCACAGATTGTTGCCCACTCGACTCTGTACAATAGCCTTTGTCAGTCATGAAAACTAATTCAGAAACAGAAAAGTCTACACAGACTATCAAAGATAGATCAACACCTCTGAAGAACAAGTGTCTAAATGATGTAATTCATCCCTAAATATTATTGTCTACAATAATACCCTGTTATCATAAAAAATAATTAGGCTTGTGATCAATTAAGGAATGAATGAAAAATGAACTATCTCAACAAAAACTCAAGATCAAATCTTAGTATGCTTCTCCTTCTATACATCCCTTGTTCCTCCCTTTCCTTTTTCCTTTAAGCAAATTATAATTGGTTGAAGTAGGTGAACCACATCATTAGTTAAGTTAACTAAAAACTCAACCAACTTTTTAGTTAGGGGGGAAATTAATGATGATAATAAGGTTTATAAATAAATAATAACTAGTATTTGGGACCCCTTGTGACTCCCTTTAGTTCTTAATAATCATAACATAACTAGTTAATTAAACAAAACACCCCTCCTTGTGACTCCCATCATCACATTCAAATCTGATAATTTATCTCATTGACATTTGAAATTATTTTCAAAAAAATATGTTACTCATATATCCAAAGAAAACATGTTGTCCAAAAACTTATGAAGTCAACTGTCATCAACAATAAATAAAATAAAATTCAAAACCCATATTTTCCATTTTGAGATGCAATCCTTCCTTGATTGTTGTTGTTACCTATTGATTTCTCTGAATTTGCCTTTGGTTGTGCTGAGCCATTAGGCCTAATCTTGTTGATCACGTGAGAACAATGTTCCCTCAAATACATCCAGAAAGATACGAATTTATAAGAGCCATTAGAGGGTGAGCAAGGGGCATCAATGGCTTTTCCTTTGTCAGGGGCATGGTGGGTCTCAATTTTCAATCTTTTTCTCACAAATGGGAGGATTGCACTGGTGAGTGGGTAGGGGATTCTTGGACAATCTGATTGTTAGGAAGGGGAGCAGGTAAGGATAAATTGGGTCATCCATGATGTTGGGAGACTGTCGGGTGGACAATCTCTTTCCATCCATTGTTTTCAGGAACCTCGGGTTGCAATGAGACATGAGGGGGCACTGAAATACCAGGGGCTTGTGGATCTTGGAAAGGAGTCCTTTCATGCCTAGGTTGGACCACTCCTTTCCCAATCCAATTGAAAAATCTGGCTTGAAACAACTGGCCTAACTCTTTCGATTCAGCGTTAAAGTGTATGGAGAATCTTGGCCTTCTTGGGACTTTGTTCCAATTACCTCTCCTTCGGTTTCCTATTCCATGGCTACATCAGCTGAAAAAGATTATTCCTGCATGAATAATTGATTAGAAAATAGTTCCTTTATGACCATACATGAAAAATATTTAAAAATATGAAATAGACTTTGGCTCAACAACATATCAGACTCGTGCAATCCAATCCATATAAATTGTTCTATTGTTGTCAATGAGAAGGGGGTGAACAAAAGGTCCTAGGATATGCAAGGGGTTTGTATTTAGAGAAACATGATAAAATGAGGGGGAAAAGAAACATGGTTATTTCTCAAAGACAACAAACAACCAACTGTAATGTAAACCAAAGGAAATATCAATGTGATCCAACCAATAAACTGTGATTTCAAACTACTTCAAGACAAAATTCTTCTTGACTGTAATTAAATTTTAGAAAAGGGAGTGAAAAATGAATGTGGGAAGGCGATGGGTTTGTAATTAGCGAAAAGTGAAATAATGGTAGGTAAAGAGAGAGGATAATGTTGATAAAATTAATTAAGTGATCCATAAAACCATTCTATAAAAGGAATAACACTAACCAAATAATCATTGTGATCAAATGAAAAATATTGTGTATAATTCAATTAATTCCATGCATTGACTTGCTCACTGGTTGTAATCCAATTTTTAACACAGAGTCACCAAAAAAGACAACGTGTATCCCACAACAACATGTAGAAGATTTAGGTTTCTTCTCATTTTCCATTCAATATTTTAAAACAATTCCAAAATAAATACACAGTCACTTATTTCCACTCTGTTCAGTGTCGACTCATCAACCACTGCCTACGAATTATTTCAATCATCAAATACAGACTCAACAATCATTCTTGTTTTTGTCCTTTAATTCATTTAATAATTAAATTGTAATGAGGTTATACTTTCACAGAACCTCTGTATATATCTGCTACAATGCATGATATTCATCAACGCACATAATGGACATCCAAATACAACCATCAACATTTTAATTGCAAAGATCCTAACTTTCCATTTAAACACACATACAACAATAACATTTTAATTCACACTATACTTGTAATACACAGACCATTCGAAAAATGTAAAGTATTTATCTGACTGTATAGGTCCAAAACATCCAAAATCATGGGATATCAATCAATATAACGAGGTAGCAACAGTAATCCCGATCTCATCTCAAATTTGCAACAAAACTATATTGTTTAACAACCTATGACCATCTCTGATGGTGTAATCAATAATATCCATAGCATATAGAGTGGATGGCCATGCCATAATTTCCACGATTACGATACCCCCATGGAAATTAAAACCCACAGTCACAACAATCATCAACTCAACTTAACATGTTGTAGGAAGGCCACACATACCCACACATTACACACGAAGAATTGTAGTGACTTAATCAATTGAAACTAATGTTGGGTTAACAATTCAATAATCGCAATGTAAAAGACAACGACTGTGCAATCTCATTTCTCCAATCAACCAATTAACCATGTTGAGCTTATCAATTTGAATGTTATAAAAACCAATTGTAGTGACTAAAAATAATTAACCAAAACCACTGCCAACATAATCAATATAGATGAGCCAACGATAGAACATTGTCGATGATGCACCACCAACTCATAACAATCAACAACATACCCGACCAGACATAGTGGTTCCCTCTATCAAAAACTATGTTTGAGAAGTCAAGGGTTTTCTCTGTGGACCAACATAGGGAGACTAGAGTTGCCTCCCCAAGCATCAAGTGAGAACCTTTGAGACAAATAGTGTACACATAGGGTATACCACCAATCACTTTGTAGACAGGGTGACAATTCTCATGATAGGAGAGACTATGAATAGAGGATCAAGGATTTACTTTGGTCTTTTAATAATACTTAGAACATGCAGGGTATAACCCTTGTGGTTTCCCCAATCAACTGAAGAATTCTAAGATAGGATAGAGCCGAGAAATAGCAATCATTCTTAATCCATCCCTTTGGAATAATAGTCATCATAACCTATTGTGCAACATTAGTAACATGAATGAACCCATACCCAAGTAAAACAATGCATAGTGACTCGAGGTGTTTCAAACCCAGCAACCCAATAACAACAAAAGACTAGGTATGAAACCCTCCTACTAACCCAGTAAGGATGAAATAGAGCCTTTACGGATCCTAACACTCAGAACGATCAATGAAAAAATGTGACTTCAACCATCATTTCATTTGCCATGAAAACCACACAAACAATATATTCCAGAAAATATCACAAATTTACACAGTTTCCAATTCTAATAAAAGAACAAACCCATACATCACTGAGCCAATATCTATTTCATAACCATAGTAGGTTCATGGATGGAGAAAAGAAATACCTGTAACCAATAAATCCTTAAAAACACGAGCTTGGCCAAGTGGTTCTTCCCCTTCTTGAGAATCAGAGCTTAACCAAAACAACAACAATTGAACAATAGCCAAGCTAGGGTGGCGACCAGTGGAAGGAGTATGAGTGATGTGCAGTAAATGCACGTCGCCTCCACCCTTCAATCATTCAATACCTTAGTACATTCCATCCCACTAATCCATTAAATCATTCAATTCAATCTTGCATCGATACCACATCCACTAATTGCTAAGAGCGCCACCCTATGTCACATTAACCACTAGCAACCATACTATAGCGCGGATCACATGTGTTTCCATATAACTTCAATAAATCATATAACCACTAACTTGTTATCTAGGACTAACAATTATTCTTTTATTTCTTCAAAATGCATAGTGCATCATCGTATATCAAACTGCGTAGTGCAGTATCGTATAACATAATAACATAGTTTATATCTTGTGGATTTATTCACATTGTCTTATTTATTTTCAAATATTCTTATTTGCGGTTACTAACATGTATCTTTTGTAGGTGGCACAAGTAATAATTCGAGTAAATGGAAAGGTAACAATGGGTATCATAATCCATTTCAACACAACATTAGACCCTGTAGCGAAAGAACAACAATGCATTATCCATCGTTCATTTGTCACAATTATAACCAACACATAATAGACTTTATCCATCGCCAATAAAACTAGAATTTCATCAATAATGTAGAACTTTGAAGCAGTGTTGAAGAACAACATAACATGAAATAAGAACCATATCTGATCTCCCAATCAACAATGGGGTCCCACCTACTAGTATTATATATATCATTAGCTTATAATAATACGCTTTATCAATACTTTGTGGGCAAAATCCTCGTTACGATTTTTAATCGTCAACAAACTGACAACTTCACGGAAAAAAAATTCAATAGATTTAGAACTCAAAACTTAGGTTTAGCAGACCAAGAGCAGTTTATTAAGAAGTGATAACCAGAATGATTATGCAATAGGGGGAAGTGAGTGGATTTAATGGAAAAATGACCGGGAATTGGGGAATAACTCATGAAAATTGTTAAGTATGAAGGGGTTTATCCCTGTATGCATAATCATTCAACCATACTTTGCTCTTTACTTCAAGGAGAAAAATTAATGGACTTGCTCTTTTATTTCTCAAATGGATGAAGAAATGGAAAGAAGAAGCGGGAGATAACCAATCTTTTATAAGACCGCAGTGAAAGCAGATAACAATTCAAGTGTGCCTTCAGGGTAAATATCGTAATGAATATGTAAGCTTTATTGTTATTGACTAAAAATATATTGCAGGAATGTCATTGTGGCATTACTGATCCAACATCTTATTCTTGACCAAATCAATAAAAAAGATGAAAAAGTAATAAAAATCATAACAGAATAAAATTGCATAATTTAAAACAATAAAAATAAAACGACAAAAATGTAAAAATAGTAGGAAATGTTCTAAAATAGAAATCAGAAGTCAAACTATTGTATAAGAAGAAAGGAAAATAGCACAAAATTGAAAACAGAGCTAAGTTACTAGTATACAAAAAATCCAAATAGTGTTAGCTTTCTTCACACTGTTCCCGCGTAATGTTTTAAGTGAGAATAGTCAGTACTATAGGAAAAAAATTGCTCCTGTAAATCCTTTAGAATGTAAGAGTTAGTATCCACAACAAAAGAAATTTCGAGCAGACCTAGAAATAACACTTGGAACTATGGGGTATTAATTAGCCCTTTAACGTGTACAATCAAATCATCAAGATAGATATGGATATTGATCAATTCATCCAAAGTTGTTTGTATAGGTCTTTTAAAAGAGGTACTTGCATAAGGTAAGACAAAAAGCAGGCATTTATCAATCATCGTACCCAAATTAATGATAAGAGTGGTTTTGTGTGCATCTTCCCCCTTTCCCTTGATTTGGCTGTAACCCAAAAAATTGTCAAGTAACGGGCTCATCTGTGACCTTACAACCTGTTGCAAAATCATTTCCATTTTAATAGGAAAGGAAGGGATTTTCATCATTGCCCAACTAAATGTGCTAAAATTAATGCAGGTTCTAACATAATCAGTGACCTTCGAAACAAGTCCCCAATTGGAAACCCATTCAGGATACTTGACCGGAAAAATGATCCCAGCCCTTAAGAAATTTTCCAACTCCCTTTGAAGAGTTGCCTTAAATGCAGAGTTAATAGGTCCTTGTTTTTTCTTAACTAGTTTCATGCCCTCCTTGATGGGGATGGCATGTGGTATAAGACCAGGATCAAAACCACGAATATCCTCATAAGACCAAGAAAAAAAATCCTGAAATCCACCAAGTAGCGTGGAAAACTTTGTTTCTTCTTTATTAGAACATTGTGCGCTTATTTTAACATTCCTTGAAGATTTGGGTGCCCCAATGTCCAAGGAGATGGTTTCACCCACCTTCCTTCTTGACTCCTCTTCTTTTTGTTTCTCTTTATTGCCTACATCACTCGATGAAAAGGAACTCTCTATAGGATTCAAGCCCTTAGGGATATTGTTGTCTTATATGGATATAATTTCCTTGGGATTAAGAGGTTCATATTGACTGAAAGAACAAATGTTCTCATCGTTAGGGAGGGCCTGCCAATATTCTATGTTGTTAGGGATATGTGGACAATATAAAGTTTGAACAGTACAATCAGGCCTGTGTGGAAAAATTTATCGATTAGGAGAAGTTGCAAAAGCAGCGAAATGGTAAGCCATTAAATTTGACTCCCTCTTAACATGAGTGATATTGAAAGATAACAAGTTTGAGATAAGTGCCCAAATAGTTTGGGTGTATTGTTTTATCAACTTGTTTCTAGGAGAGTAAATTTTACAGACAATATTCACAACAAGCTCGGAATCCCCAAAAACTAAAAGGTGACCACAACCGATATTATAGGCATTTTCAATGCCTAATAATAAAGCTTCGAATTCAGTGACATCGTTAGTACAAGTGAACTCCAACTTGTAAGAAACGTTATGGATCTTCCCTACAGGAGAAATCAAGATAATGACAGCTTCGTTACCTTCATTAGAGCATGAACCATCAAAGTTCATGTGCCACATACCATCATCTAAATCAATTTGTTCCATGGGAATGTTATCCTCCTTAGAAAATATGGAATATACCCCTAGGTCCTCTTTGATATAGTTTACATTAGGTTGTGGGACACTTTCTATGTAAGGTGAAATCCTTCCCTCTCTAAGGAGTATAATATTTTTACTATTCTGAGGCATGGATAAGTGTGTCCCATCGAGTGAGAGGTATCCACCCATCAAATATTTCCAATATCTTCCCAAGATGATTGATTAATTGCTTACTAGCATATCAATTACTTGAATACTAAGGGTTGTCCTTATTTCAAGGTGTGCACACAAAACTAAGGTCACATCTTTAATATCGCATATGGTTGTTTTTTGTAGACTATTATAGGAGAGCATGCTTCTGGCATTTTCCTTTGTACAAGAAAATCCTAGCTCTTCCATACTAATCTTCGACATCACACTTAGGCCCAAACCACCATCAATGAGGCAACAATGGGCAATATTATCCATTATATTTACAAAAATATAAAAAGGGGGATTTTTTACAGGGTATCTAAAGTTATGTACACCTACTTTATTTATAGAGGATTCCTCTTCATTTACCTTTTCTGAAAGATTGGCTACAAGAGAATATTTTCCTTCCATGAATTATTTAAGATGCATTTATTGTTCATGGATGACAACCATGTCCAAAAGGGTTGCATCTGCTTTGATGTTGGCCAACTGATTCAAGATATTGTAATTGTAGCACCCCTTTTTGGCTACTAAGTCTTAATTGCTAATAAGAGAAGACTATAGCACCACTCTATACATGATTCGTACAGGTATTATATGATTCGTACACATTTTATGCTACTAACCACTTTGTACATAACCCATGCAAATGTTATACAATCCACATGTATTTAAACAAATAAACACAATTAAGTTCAGAGTAAAACATATTATTTACTGTTATAATTAACAATCAATAACGTATCATATTAATTCATATACACAGTGGAAATCATGATATATAAGTAGCACTGTCATGCTAAACATGATTAAAGCATAATCAAATACTTATCTTCTAACAATGGTAGATTCCACCAACCAAGTGCAGGCCTTCCACGAACCTCCTAGCCTTAGACCACACTGCTCATCAGCTCAGCAGAGGGTCACCCCCGAGCTGGGACTAGGCTCCACCCCTAGGCAAGCTCCACCCCTAGGCAAGGAATCCTAGGCTAGGCTGAGGTTACAGGGAAAACAACACATAATATCTGGAAGGATTCTTCCCAGGATGTCATTTTATGCCCACTATTATCAGACTCTCATTCCCCACATGCTTGTTCCACCCGGGAGTATACACCTTCACAAGAACAGTCCATCAGTGCTAACCTCCCTCTCTGGGTATCGACAATAGACCAGATCAGGAAGTCTTAGAGCCTGAAGCTAGTGCTGGACACTCTCTGGAAGAAACCTCTTCCAACACATCCAACTCCCTCACCTAGAGAGAGATCACACACAGGCTCAATCATAGCTCGCACTAGCCATCAAGCCACGCACAGTCCAGCTCTGCGTGGTTACCATAGCCAACCGAAAATAAAAACACGGCCTCTCAAACAAGCTTAACAATGTCTCAAGGTCTCACAGTGATGGTTCACATGAATGCGTGATGAGTAACTCCTGTAGGGGTCGACACAGACCCCATGACTCAAAACGGAGGGTGAGACTGGCTCTTCAGAACAACACAGGATTTACCATTGGTTCAACAATGGAAGAATGGTTCAGGGTCTCGTCTTTGGAACAGAGCCTCCACGCATAGGTTTGATCAGCCAGACAGAGGATGTGCACGGACTATCAAAGAAAATACGAGTTCACCACTCTCAGAACGCACGCGGTATTCTTATAGAGGTTGGGTTGTTCGTACTGTTCAGTGCTCTCTACACCCTCAGGTAGTCAGGTGGAATGGAGGAGAAACCCTTCTCATGGCTCACCTTGGTCATTTTATTCACATGCGTTAGGGTTGACACTTGTCACCCATGAAACTGCATGCGTTCCACCAGCACGTATCTCCCTTGCATGTTCTCCCCTTGCCAGAAACTTAGGATAAAACATAAAATGCACATGCCTTTTGGGATAATATTAAAATATTATTCCCAGGCTTAAGCCCCCTAGCCTTAGCCCCTAGGCTCAACACTTAGGCCTTTTCCCACCTTCAACCCCTAATTCCTTTCCCACCCTATGAATTCTTAGTCCCCCTTCAATCAGTCATCGTGGTCGGTCTGCACATGGCGGTGTTTATGTTTTATTAATTGTTCTGCATGATTACATATACAACAACAGGCTCCTGGCCTTCAAAACTTAGGCTCCCTGGCCTAACAACACATAAGCCTCCATCTTATAAGAACTCATCTCACCATCCTATAAATCATAATTACAATTCCTTTCAGAACATGGTTTACTATGGGGCTCGTCCTTGGGGACACTACAATTCCCCTCCCCTTATTTTTGCACTGTCCTCAATGCAACTTATACTATCTCTGCAAGCCTTTCAAAATTTTCAAAAATATGTGGGTACTCTGCCCGCATAACCTCTTCATTCTCCCATGTCACGTCCTCAGGACCGTACCAGGTCCACTAGACTTTTACCAGCTCTATAGCTTGATTCCGGAGCTGTTTTATTTTCATGTCCAATATGCGCACAGGATGCACTTGTAGGACATCTTCTGGTTCCACCTGAATCACATTCCAATTGATAACATGATTAGCATCATGTACATATTTCTTAAGCAGTGAAACATGAAACACATTATGTGCAGTCATAGATGCAGGTAATGCAAGCATGTATGCAACCGGCCCAATCCTTTCCAGGATCTCAAATGGCCCATAAAATCTTGTTGCCAACTTGGCACAACTTCCCAGCCTCAGGGAACTCCTGTTAGTTTTCACTTTCAGGAAAACATGGTCACCCACTTTGAATTCTCTATGGGTTCTATTACTATCAGCGTAAATTTTATGCCCATCCTGGGCAGCTTTTAGATTATGTTTAATTCTTATCATTTGGTCTTCCATCTCTTTGAGTAGCTCAAGCCCAACTACTACTATGTTATCTAGATTA
Organism: Picea glauca; assembly: GCA_000966675.3. Lineage (NCBI taxonomy): Eukaryota > Viridiplantae > Streptophyta > Pinopsida > Pinales > Pinaceae > Picea > Picea glauca. The sequence continues at coordinate 212,578 of JZKD02S2072352.1, read as the reverse complement.
TCCCAGCTCACTGGAGTGTTGCACTTTCTTCCATAAAGCACTTCGAACAGGCTCATCTTCAATGATGCATGATACCCATTATTGTAGGTGAATTCTACCAAATGCAGGTAGTCTTCCCACCTTGATGGTTTATCCATCACATACATTCTCAACATGTATTCTATTACTCTGTTTACTCTCTCTGTCTGTCCATCAGACTCGGGATGATATGCTGCGCTAAAGTTCATATTTGTTCTGAATCCTTTGAACAATCCTTTCCAGAAATTCGAAGTGAATTTCGGGTCTCTATCAGACACAATTGTCTTAGGAATTCCATGCAAGCGTGCAACTTCTTTTAGGAAAATGTCAGCAACATTTGCTGCTCTATGGGTGGTTTTCAGTGGAATAAAATGTACAGCTTTAGTAATCTTGTCCACTACCACCACGATTGAATCATGTTGCTTGCTTGTTCTAGGTAGTCTGGTAATAAAATCCATTGTTACCACATCCCATTTCCATTCAAGAATAGGTAAAGGTTGCATCAACCCTGCTGGGTGCTTGTGCTCAGCCTTAACCTTTTGGCACTCCATACATCTGGCGATGTATTCAACGATTTCTTTCTTCAAACCCGACCAAAAATAATGGCCTTTGACTGTTGCCATAGTCTTCTGATATCTAGGATGTCCAACATAAGCCATGTTATGCATCTCCTTTAGAATTGACAACTTCAATTCCCGAACATTGGGTACATACACTCTGTTTTTATACAGAAGTAAACCATCATCTCCCAAGGTGTAACCTTCCTTGGGCTATGGTTCTTCACACTGCTATAGATTTTTCTACAAGACCTTTGTACTGCAAATCAGTATTTTCAATTTCCAAAATTTTGTCTTTCATCTCAGTCTGGTACATGCTAATGGTTGCAGCATGTAATTCGTGCACCTTTCTGCTGAGTGCATCATCCACCTTATTTTCTTTCCACTTGATATGCTTGATATCAAAGTCATATTTGCACAGAAACTCCAGCCATCTAATTTTTCTGGCATTTAATATCGGCTGATCAAATAAATACTTCAGACCGTTATGGTCTATCCTCAACTCGAATCTCTTGCCCATGAGGTAATGTCTCCATTTCCTCAAGGCGTCGATGATTGTTTCCAGCTCTAAATCGTGAGTAGCATAATACTTCTCATGTTCCTTCAACTTTCGGGATTCATAACAAACTACAAATCCCTCTTGGCTGAGGACTCCTCCCAACCCCTCCTTACATGCATTTGTGCATACTACGTAATCCTTGTTTGGATCTGCAATCTTCAGGATTGGAGCATTAGTTAGCAGTTGCTTCAATCGCTAGAAGTTGCTCTCACATTCTTCAGTCCATTGGAACTTATTCTCCTTCCTTTGCAAGGAAGTGATAGAATGAGCTATCTTTGAGAATCTGGCTATAAACCTCCTATAGTAGCCCGCCAGACCCATAAAATATCTAACTTCTGCCACATTCCTTGGCACTGGCCATTCTTGAATGGCCTCTACCTTTTCAGGATCCACAGCGATCCCTTCTTCAGATATAATCTGCCCCAAGTAATGGATCTGCCTTTGATAAAATGAGCAATTGCTCAGTTTTGCGTACAGTTGGTGTTCTCTCAACACCTGTAGTACCATTCTCAAGTGTTTCTCATGTTCTTCCTCTGTCTTGGAATACACCAAGATATCGTCTAGGAAGACTATGACAAAATTGTCCAAATAATCTCTGAACACTCCATTCATTAAGCACATGAAAACAACAGGTGCGTTGGACAGCCCAAACGGAACCACCGTGAATTCATAATGACCGTACCTTGTTCTAAAGGTGGTATTGCTGATGTCCTCATCCTTTATTCTCACTTGGTGATATCTTGATCGGAGATCTATTTTCAAAAATATTTTCGCATCCTTCAACTGATCAAAAAGATCATCAATCCTTGGCAGAGGATACTTGTTCTTGATAGTAACCTTATTCAACTACCGAAAATCAATGCACAACCTCAATGTTCCATCTTTCTTCTTCACAAATAGGATCGAGGCTCCCCACGGTGACACACTGGGGTGAATGTAACCTTTCTTTAGTAGCTCTTCGAGCTACAATTGAAACTTTTTTAGCTCTGGTGTGCTCATTCTATAAGGATCCTTCGAAATTGGAGCTTCTCCCGGCATCAAATTTATAGAAAAATTGATGTCCCTCTTCAGAGGTAGCCCAAGTACCTCCTGAAATATGTACCTGAATTCTTTGAGTACTTCGTGGTCTTCCAGATTCGATACTACATATTGGGATGCTTCTTCCACCCGAGCTGCATATAATTGACAACCTTTCCGGTAACATTTCTTCAGCTGCATGGCTAGATTTCCCTAACAGCCACGGCTCTGGGAATTCCTTGGACTGTTACCTGATTCCCCTCCTCGTTTAGGCATGTAAACCTCTTGTTACGGAAATCCAGAAGGGCATGGTGCTGGTCCAACCAGTCCATCCCAATTAATCAATCGTATGAGCCTAAAGGAAGAATGTTCAATTCAACCTTAGTGCTCATTCCTTTCATGTCCACTGAATAGGACTTAACCAATTCAGTGACCTTCCTCTTGGTCCCTATGACCAACTGCACTAACCAAGACTTCTCATGTTTGCTTCTCGTTAGATGCAAACTTTCCACCACTCTAGGGTCTACATAACTATGGCTAGCCCCTAAATCAATTAAAATAGCAAGTGGTTGGTTGTTGATCGTACCTTCCACCTCAATCATGTGTGATTGAAATTCTTCTTTCTTGTTGTACAGGGCTGCGTAGATCCTTGGCATTATTCTGCCCATATTTCCCACTATTTCAGCTTGCTAAACAGTATGTACAGTTCTCTCTTTACCATTTTTATGGGGACAATCTCTGTACTTGTGGTTTCCTTGACAGCCCCAACACTGAATGGGCAGCTATCTCTGTCTTTGTGCTCCCTCTTCAGTCATTCTCGGCTCTCTAAACAATGGATTTCCCTGATGATTAATTCTGAAAAAGGAAGACTTGTTTCCCTTCTGCCTCTGTTCCTTCTTAAACTTCCTCTGATCATTCCAAGCCTTCCGATGGATGGGCCTTTCTCCTTGCTGTCCATACAAGCATTTTTCCTTTCTTATTGTTTCTTCCATGGTCTTAGGATCATCATATTGAATCTTGTCACTCATGGAAGGTGGAATTCCACTAAGATATCTCTGAATCTTGACAGCCTCATCTTTGATGAATGGAACATACTTCAGAATTTCTAGGAAACTTTGTTCATACTTAGCAATAGTCATGCTGCCTAGCTTAAGTTCGAAGAACTCCTTCATCTTTCTGTCATAGTATCTTTTATTCAGGTATTTCTTCTCGAAATACCTCTTAAATTCCTTCCAAGTGACCTCTTTCTCTCTGATGTGCTGCACCTGCACAAACTGATCCCACCACATGGATGTTTTTCCTTTCAGTTGGTACATTGCAATTCTTCCTTCTGCATGGGCAAAATAATTTTGCAGTTGGAAGTATTTCTTCATGCCAAGAAACCAAGTCTCGGCATCTTCTTCCTTCTTATGTTCTCCATCAAATGTTGGAGGCTTAATCTTGTTCATCTCTCCTTTCAATTCCTCCTTTCCAGATTTTCGATGGTTTCTGGTAGGGGATGGGCTTGAACTACTGTGTGTCTTCCTGTTAGAATGTCTTTGGGAGCGACTAAGATGTCGGCTACCACTCCTCGAACTACTTCTTCTCCCATGGGTTTTGTGACTCTCCATCGTACTTGAGTCTCTTCCCTTCTCGAGTTTGTTCTCTATTCTTTCCAGGCTCTTCAAAAATTTTAAGTTTAATTCACCCTGTCGATCCCTAACCTTCATGATCTTTCGACTATCAGCTCGGCGAGCCTTGGCCTCTCTTTGCAATCCTTCAATAATTTTCATTATTTGTCCTTCCTTATCCTTCTCTTTTCCATTCCCATTGGAGTTCGATCCTTCCACTCCCATATTGACATCCTTTCCTTCCCATTTGTCTCCTGTTTCGGAAGTGACCATCACCTTTCCCCACTCCATACTCGATGTTAGTTAACTGGAGTCCGGACCTTCGTTGAACTATGCACACTCACTATGCAATTAAATTCGAAGTTTTTCAGACCACTACTCCTTCAGAACAATCCATAACATTTATAATCCAATACGAATAAGAACAAAATATATTTTGATTCAAATAAGTTTTCTGAGCTCTCGTTCGGCTCTGCAATTTTTGGGTTTTCAAAACTTTCATTTTCGGCACTTCGGGATTTCGAAACTTCGATTTTTGGGGTTTCAGTCCACGGGGCTTCCAGACTTGCTTTCCTTTCCAACCCCCAACTTCCGAAATTCTGACTTACTTTACCCTCCGGGCCCACATAGCATAGTGGTCACCCACAACTACGGTGGCACGTGGTACGTTCATGAGGGTCCACGTCGCTTTTAACGATGTCATCGGGTCCCACCTCTCTTGCTTCTCTTCTCGACCCACTGACACATGGTACATCTCCATGTGTCCACATCCATTCCTAGAAAAAAATCCAATGGTCAGATATTTATCAAATCTATGACATCAATCGCATCGCG
>JZKD02S2072352.1:187700-199058 GCA_000966675.3 Picea glauca | reverse complement strand
TGGGGTAAAAGGAGGTTTCCCCCTCGAAGAGGCTTATTATCTAAAATTATATCTTTTTCAAGGCGTTGAGTACTTATTCTGAGGTTTTTCTATGCTATATTGATATTTGGTTCTTCACATTCTCCTTGAACTTAGGAAGTGGATGAGTAGTAGGTGCTAAGTTAAGAGGAGAGGACACATGCCATGGTGTGGTTGTGGCATATTCTTCAAACTGAAAAATCCCATACCTTTTAATAACTTTGGTGGGATTTGTGGTAGATTGGACAGGGATATGGTGTCTATATAAGATATCAATCACTGAAAAAGATGAAGAGTGAGAAGAAGAAGCAATTATAGTGCCACTAGAGCCACCACTAGATGCCATCTTGTGGATGATAGATGAGGGAAAGAAAGAAGAACTAGATGAATCAGAAAAATTTCTCCTTAGAGCACTTTGTTGGGTAGATAACACGACGTTCCTTCTTCCTATTTCAGCAACAGGGTTAATTTCGGGTGATAAGCCTCTTCTTCTTCTAGAGACATGGGATTCTAAGGACATGAAATAAAGGCCAAAAATGAAGGAACAAGAAGGTTACTATTGATTTCTAGGTTGTCTATGTCTATATTCCCAACGTTCTTGGGAGATAATATCTCGTTCAGTTGCTTCCCATGAATTATTAAGCTTAGCACGGGTATTCGCAGTGTCTAAAATGGTGTTAAACAAATTCAAAGAAATGTTGGTATGACCTTGAAGACCGGGCTTAATATTCAGTTTCCTCATAACAGATACAGTCATTAATAAATAAAATAGTCAAAGAATCAATATCAAAAAAAAATATGTATCGATGCTAATCAAGCATAAAATATTAACCAGAGAGATATCGAAGATCTCCCTAGTATGGTCACCAAATAAATGTTGAGGAAAAGATATGAAATGATCTTACTCAAGCATTTTTCAGATTCTTCTTGGCTAAATAAAAATAGACGGGAATGTCACCCTATGTTTATAGCCATAAAAAATAATATCTGAACTCACAAGTATTGATTACAAGTTCTTAGGCTAGTCTTTTTGTAACGACCCTTTTTGTTACGACAACAACTCTGGTAACAGGTGCAAAATTTTATTTTTTTTAAAAAGTGTGTGCGTGCGTGTAGAAAGGAAACAGACATACATGACTCTATGTCGCCACCCGACGAATAACAAGACACAAGCAAGGTGAACACAACAAGATGAAATAACACTCACCACCAAGCAACTGCGTGCATTTAATGATGATCAACCATCGTCATCTCTAGGCTAGACAACATCACACATCAACAAGTTTTACTAGTGCATCAGTAGGCTAGTTACTTGTTCGACAAGTATCAACATATTTTGTGGCACATAAACCCCAAATACTTAATTAAGAACACATCATCAATTGAGTGGCGCAAGAGCTAAACTTTAACATAATCAACGTCAACAAGTGAAGGGTGCGAGAATAATCTCAACTTATTCATGACGTAAGGGAGTTAATCTACTTAGCTAGTCGTACATCAGCATTAAAATCAAGGCGCAAGTAATATAACCACATTAATTTCAAGGCGTAAGAGAATCATTAGGTTTATTCCAAGGCACCGTAGGAAACAAAGTCGAGGCCCATCATACCATCGCCTGAATAACATTGTTAATGACATGCAAGTAATCTAAGTACTTAATTGATCACCCACCTTGGTTTAACATCCCTTAATTTGAGGCACATGAGTAACATCAATTAATTTATTGTGAAAAGATATCTAAAGTCCAACAACCATTCACTACCATAAAGTCTAACAGCACCAGTGATAAATCACCACTAAAATTTAAGTTAAACAATAATCCCCAAAATCCAACAATGCTCAACTTATATTAAAACATTCATCAAATTATAATAGGTCGATATCCAAGTAAAGAAGAAAAATACTTTTGAATACAACCATAACCCAGTTATGTTGCCACGATACCCAATATTTATTTAAACCCAACCGACTGATATTAGAAAAATCCATATAACACACATAACAAATCCATAAACATCACTACATATAACATATATAACAAATCCATTTACGGGGAAATTCAATTTACTGCATATACCACCATATAACATATCCATAAACATCACTCTACATATAATATATATAACATATCTATTTATGGGGAAATGCAATTTTAAATAGCAACTACATAACATATATAGAACTATTTCAATAACAAAAATCTGAATGAGATAGCTGTAAACACCACCCTTACCCAAATCAACAAAAATATCAAAGAAAAATTACCTTTATTAAAACAAGATACAACAGCATTACACTAGCACAAGATGTATCCCTTCTGTGTAAGGTTAACCAAAAATCAACAGATGTCAGGCTTAAGGTACGTCATGAAACCATTCACGCCGACAGAGTAGCCAGCAGATCACGATTTCAGGGGCAGCACAGGCTAGCGCTGACATCCAAGGTCGTGGGAATTATTTGGCGATACACTAGCCATGTTTAAGGAGGCACATTCACGGCATTTTAACAGCTACACCGTTGACCAAAGGGGAGGGTAAAGTTGGGTCAACACTAGAAGAAGGGGGTCCGTGCAGCAACTATCCAGCAACAAACGGTAAACAAAAATCGTGGAGTTATGCTAGATAACATCTGAGGCATTCCGAATCTGCCCAAGGGCAGTCGCTGTCCGAACGTCCTCATTCAAGTTAAACATGAACAAGTAAACAACACAGTCACAAAATTCTTGGCATCAGTGGCCACTCCGGTTATCAGTTCGTTGTTCAACAACCCCACAATAGATTCTTCGTCGGAACGTCTGGCACACTACCCACGAATGCTAACAATGATAGCGTTGCAGCTTAAAAAAATTGTCTCCTTATTACCCAGGGTTCAATAAACTCACACAAAATAAAGGTAGATCGCAATCATCAAGCAATCCCACAGTCAATAACTAAGGGGTATCAGTACACAAAAAACAATTCGCAGCCCACACACCAACCAGGGCGGTTCGGCAAGGGTAAATCGTAATGGTATAAAACAGAAATGAAAAGCAGTCAACTAAAGACCCGATCGCCAGGCACTCGAGTTATGGTTGTGGTCTGAAGGTGGAAATTACTAGAGCATTTTATCCCGGGGATGGATCAACTTCCTTATAAAAAAAAATCAACACAAGCCATATTCCAGCAAGGGGTATACCAAGGAAAGAGAAACAATATTAAAACATCTCTGTTAGCGCAGAACTAATCATCAAATGGGCATTCAGACATTCAGACACTCAAATGGGCATTCAGGCAATATTAAGTAATCTCTGTTAGCGCATAACTAATCATCAATACTGTCTACAGAAACATGGGTATTTCCAAGGCTTTATCGATAAGCCCTTTCGTAGCTTATCAGTTGTATTCTTACACGAACCTATGAATTATAAACTTGTACATAAATGCATCAAATAATACCCTGTCACTTGAGAGATTAAATACAACAACAGTTACGGAAATTTTTAATTGTAATCGTTGAGTAAATAATTAAAGCAGTCGATCAATCCATTTGCATCCGCTATTCCGATCCCAACATAGTCATAATTCACTCTATTATACTAAAATAGAAACCATACCGTTTCCTTGTCTCTTGCCTCAAATGACTCCCACGCTTCGTGCCGCTCCTACTCCGTGCCACTCCCGCTCGTCGACCATAGAGACTACACCGGTACCTCCCAGCCAAATTCTAGGGGTACTATGCTTCCCCCTTAGCCCCCTGAGCCGCAAAGGGGCCACACACACTCCGGATAGTATACCTAGCTTCCCAGCTCGCCTCCAAGGTTGAGCTACCACTCTAATCCTAGCTGAGAAAATCCCAACTCCTCACAAGCAATCAGTCCAATCCAAATTCGGCAGCATAACGATACCTAACAGCCCCTCCCCTTTTCCCTCCATCCCCCTTTCTTTTAAGGAGTTTTGTTTTTGAGCCCCCTTGCCCTAAATCATATTTAATTTAAGTTTTAATGAAAAACCCTAAAAAATTCTCTGTCTCACAAGTGTCACTCATCCCCCACGTTTCTCCCAAAATTATTTTCTTTTTTTTTATTATTAAAAGGCTCATTTCCCTATTTTATTATTCCCTCTCTTCTTCTTTTTTTAAACCAAAAAGGTAAATGCGCCAATGCATCTTTTCATTTTATTTTTAAATTCATACTTTTTATCCTCCCGCTCATTAAATAATTTTATTACTATTGGTTCAGTCTCAGTTTATGTATGAGTTTTATGGAAAATAGTTTAGTCCCTTAAGCATTCAATTTATTCACTGAAGGTTATGCGTTCTGCAATCAAAACTATGGCTTTCGGTATTCGTTTATTTATGAATTAGTTTAATTTTTGAAAAACTATTGCGTTCATATGGGAGTTATGCTTTAAAAGTTTTTATAAGGCTATGTATTTGACATAAGGGTTTTCATAAAAGTTATGCTTTCAAAATGTTAATGAACTCTCATTGCAAGTTGTGTTTAAAGAAGGACATGCCTTCAATGAAATTTATTGTCTGAGATAACTAAACTGTAATTTATGTATATTTTTATTTTTAAGAAAAGTTATGTTTCAATTTGAATAAAAGTTATGAGTTCATTAAAAGTTAAATGGTTGAAAAAAGATTATGAAATCTTGTATCCGTTGATATATTGGTTGTATAGTTGGATGAAGTTAACGTTAGTAAATCCAAGAACTAGAGCTCAAGTACGTTCTAAAAATTGTATTCTCCTTGCACTGCATTGAGGTGTGAACTCTAGCCTAAAATCTCATAATGATGTTTTGCTTAATTATTTTAATGGTTATTAGGGTTAATTGCTATTAATAATAATATTTGGGTATAGGATTAGATCAATAATTATTGGAGCTATTTCATTTAGAATTAGGGTTAGGCTCTTTTTAGAGTTAGAGTTATCGCCTTTTTCCTCAAGGTTAAACGAAATTTTTATCTTAGAGAAGTTTTTTTTTTACTTAGATTTAGATTTTGAACTGGATGACAATTGTTTAGGGGAGTCGTTTTAAGAATTTATTAAGGAGTTATTGTCTTAGGGATATTTAGGTTTGTTTCCTTCATCCACATCAATGCGATGTGCCCTTCAGGATGCACCACGTGCTCCAAGGGTGCCACTCACCTTGTCTTTTTTTCTTTGCGCGACGTGCCCTTCAGGATGCACCACGTGCTCCAAGGGTGCCACTCGCTTCTTGTGTTTCTTTTGTGTGACGTGCCCTTTAGGATGCACCACGTGCTCCAAGGGTGCCACTCACCAACTAGACTGATTGGTAGACATCTATAACCCTTGGAGTCAACACTCTGCCAGGTGAACTTGTGGGAGACTAAGGGCTCTAAGGAATAAGGCCCGCACCTTATTGCGCATCCCTTAGAATCATCATGAGTGACTGTCCTAGTCTTCCCTCACGGCATCGTGGATCCTAATCGTTAACCTACAGTTCGAGCCATGACGGGGGTGCTAGTAGGCGGTGGCAGGGTTGTTGTCCACCCCTCTCCCTCAACCTCTCTGGAAATCGTGTGTGGCCCCTTTACTCAATATGTGAGTCTGGTCGACAAGCTATCGTCAGCCTGCATCATCAACAATCGTGTCAGAACATGTCAACATCATATCATCAGATCAAAGAAATATCACAGTAAATAAATCAACCCAAATAGCACACTCCCTGACTCAATCCAGAGTCCAAGGGGGTTCCACCCATGCCTCTGCATCCTCAAGGTCCGAAACCCTGCACACTCAATGAAACTGAGTCAGCAGTGCCTGTCTACATCAAAGTAGAAAAACATCATGTCATCTATCATAATGCATCATAATCAAGGATAAATAGTTCAACATCATAAAAGTCCAGATCACTTGCGAGCAAGTGTCCTCAAAGAATAAGTTTTCTCAGTGCGCCAGAGCGGGATGTTACACTTTTTATAAATAAAAGATTGCTGGAAAATTCATTATTTATATTATTTTTGGAATATAATAGTTCCTGAAATAAATGTAGAGACAGAAGTAAAGACACCAAGATGATAATCAATATAGATGAGACATAAAGAAATCCTTTATTTCGTTCCAATTCATCAAAGAGTCATTCTCTTTACAAAATTTCGTGAATAAGTTTTGGACCAAAGTCAAACTTAGACGTCCCTGATGAAACATACAAAAGGACCTCTGGAAAAAAATCAAAACTAAACTCCAAAAGCTGGATCAACTTGCTACAGATTATTGCCCACTTGACTTTGTACAATATCCTTTGTCAGTCATGAAAACTAATTCACAAACACACAAGTCTACACAGACTATCAAAGATAAATCAACACCTCTGAAGAACAAGTGTTTGAATGATGTAATTCAACCCTAAATATTGTTGTCTACAATAAGACCCTGCTATCATAAAAACAAATTAGTCTTGTGATCAATTAAGGAATGAATGAAAAGTGAACTATCTCAACACAAACTCAAGACAAAACCTTAGTATGCTTCTCCTTCTATGCCTCCCTTGTTCCTCACTTTCATTTTTCCTTTAAGAAAATTAGAATTGGTTGAAGTAGTTGAACCACCTCATTAGTTAAGTTAACTAAAAACTCAACCAACTTTTTAGTTAAGGGGAAAAGTAATAATCATAATAAGGGTTATAAATAAATAATAACTAGTAGGTGGGACCCCTTGTGACTCCCTTTAGTTCTTAACAATCATAACATAACTAGTTAATTAAACAAAACACCCCTCCTTGTGACTCCCATAATCACATTCAAATATGATACTTTATCTCATTGACATTTGAAATTATTTTCAAAAAAATATGTTACTCATATATCCAAAGAAAACATGTTGTCCAAAAACTTCTGAAGTCAATTGTCATCAACAACAAATAAAATAAAACTCAAAACCCATATTTTCCACTGTGATATGCAATCCTTCCTTGATTGTTGATGTCACCCTTTGATTTCTCTGAATTTACCTTTGGCTTCTCTGAGCCTTTAGGCCTAATCTCGTTGATAACATGAGAACAGTCGTCCCTCAAATGCATCAGGGAAGATATGGATTTATGAGAGCCATTGGAGGGTGAGGAAGGGGCAGCAAAGCCTTTTCCTTTGTTAGGGGCATGGTGGGCCTCGGTTTTCAATATTTTTCTAGGATGGGAGGATTTCACTGGTGAGTGGGTAGGGGATGCTTAGAAAATATGATTGTTAGGAGAGGGAGCAGGTAAGTATAAATTGGGCCATCCACGATGTTGGGATACTATCGGGTGTAAAATCTCTTGCCATCCTTCGTTTTCGGGAACCTCGAGTTGCAATGAGACATGAGGGGGCACGAGAATACCAAGGGCTTGTGGAGATTGGAAAGGATTCATTTCAGGCCTAGGTTGGACCACTCCTTTCCCAATCCAATTGAAAAATCCAGCCTGAAACAACTGGCCTAACTCTTGTGATTCAGTATCAAAGTGTATGGAGAATCTTGGCCTTCTTCGGCCTCTGTTCCAATTACCTCTCCCTCGGTTTCCCCTGCCATGGATACCTCAGCTGGAAAATCCCATTCTTGCATGCATGATTGATTAGAAAATATTTCCTTTACAACCATACATGAAAACTCTTTAAAAATATGAAAAAGACTATGTCTCAGCAACATATTGGACTCCTACAATCCAATCCATATAAATTTTTCAACTGTTGTCAATGAGCAGGGGGTGAACAAAAGGTCCCGGGATATGTGAGGGGTTTGTATTTAGCGAAAGATGATAAAATGCGGGGGAAAATAAATATGATTACTGCTCAAAGACAACAAACAACCAACTGTAATGCAAACCAAAGGAAATATCACTATGATCCAACCAAGAAACTATGATTTCAAACTGTTTCAATACATAATTATTCTTGACTGTAATTAAATTTTAGAACAGGGAGTGAAAAATGAATGTGGGAAGGCAATGGGATTGTAATTAGAGAAAAGTGAAATAATGGTAGGGAAAGAGAGAGGATATTGTTCATAAATTTAATTAATGGATCCATAAAACCATTCTATAAAAGGAATAACACCAACCAAATAATCATTGTGATCAAATGAAAACTATTGTGTATAATTCAATTAATTCTGTGCATTGACTTGCTCACTGTTTGTAATCAAATTTTTAACACAGTGTCACCAAACAAGACAACATGTATCCCACAACAACCTCTAGAATATTTGTGTTTCTTCTCATTGTCCATTTAATATTTTAAAACAATTCTGAAATGAATACATAGTCACTTATTTCCACTTTGTTCAGCATCGACTCATCAACTACTGCCTACGAATTATTTCAATCATCAAATACAGACTCAACAGTCGTGCCCAATTATTTCCTTTAATTCATTTAATAATTAAATTGTAATGAGGTTATACTATCACATAAATGTGTCTATCTATGCTACGATGCATGATATTCATCAACGCACATAAAGGACAACCAAATACAATCATCAACATTTTAATTGCAAAGATCCTGACTTGCCATTTAAACACAAAGACAAAAATAACATTTTAACTCACACTATGCTTGGAATACATAGACCATTCGACAAAACATAGAGTATTTCTATCACTGTATAGGTCCAAAACATCCAAAATTTTGGGCTATCAATCAATATAATGAGGTAGCAATAGTAAGCCCGATCCCATCTCAAATTCTCAACAAAACCATATTGTTTAATAACTCGTGACCATCTCTGATGGCACAATCAATAATATCCATAACATATATAGTCGATGGCCATGCCATAATTACCACGATTGAAATACCCCCATGGAAATTCAAACCCACAAACACATCAATCATCAACTCAACCTAACATGATCTAGGAAGGCCACACATAACCATGCATTACACACAAAGCATTTTAGTGACTTAATCAATTGAAACTAATGTTGGGTTAACAATTCAATAATCACAATGTAAAAGACAACGATTGTGCAATCTCATTTCTCCAATCAACCAATTAACCATGCTGAGCTTATCAATTTAACTGTTATAACAACCAATTGTAGTGACTAAAAACCAATAACCAAAACCACTGTCAACATAATCAACAGAGATGAGCCAAGGATAGAAAATTGTCAATGATGCACCACCAAATCATAACAATCAACAACATACCCAACTAGACATAATGGTTCCCTCTATCAAAAACTGTGCTTGAGAAGTCAAGGTTTTGCTCAGTGGACCAACAAAAGGAGACTAGAGTACACCATCAATCACTTCGTAGACAGAGTATACCATCAATCACTTCGTAGACAGGGTGACAATTCTCGTGTTAGGAGAGACTATGAACAGAGGAGCAAGGATTTACTTTGGTCCTATAATAATACTTAGAACACGTAGGGCATAACCCTCGTGGTTTCCCCAATCAACTCAAGAATGTTGATATAGGACAGAGCCGATAAATAGCAATCATCCTTAAGAAATCCCTTTATCATAACAATCATCATAAACTATTGTGCAACATTAGTATCATGAACGAACCCATACCCAAGTAAAACAATGCGCAGTGATACAAGGTGTTTCAAACCCAACAACCCAATAACAACAAAAGACTAGGTATGAAACCCTCAAACTAAACTAGTAAGGATGATAGAGAGACTTTATATCTTCTAACACTTAGAACGATCAATGAAAAACTATGACATCAACCATCATTTCATTTTCTATGAAAACCACACAAACAATCTATTCCAGAAAATATCACAAATTTACATAGTTGCTAGTTCTAAGAAAAGCGCAGGCCTATACATCACTAACACAATATATATTTCATAACCAGAGTGGGTTCATGGATAGTGAAAAGACATACCTGTAACCAAGAAATCCTTAAAAATGTGATCTTGTCTGAGCGGTTCTTCCCCTGCTTGAGAATCAGAGCTTAACCACAGAAAAAATAGTTGACCAATAGCCAAGCTAGGGTGGAGGCTAGTGGAAGGAGTATGAGTGACATGCAGTAAATGCACATCACCTCCACCCTTCAGTCATTCAATACCTTAGTAGACTCCATATGATGCAGGAGAATCGTCAACAAGCGTGAGTGGAGGATAGTTGAATATACACCAGTGCACATTTTGAAGACATTTTGAAATTTTGAAAGAAAACACATTAATGTAATAGTTGGAAGGATGTAATTTATTTTAATGTTTTGGGGATTGTAATACATATCTTGAGAATTTGTCTCATTTTTCAGTTGTGGACATTTATTGTAATAAATTTAAAGTAGATGGTAGTTTTTAATTTCGATAAGATAGATTAAGGTTGTAGGAGGGAAAAATCAAGAAGACTCCCTCGTAGATGTATTGAATTATTCATTATCATTGTATGAGCAGTAGAGTAAGAGAGAGAGCATATGAGAGTAGAGAAGAACAATGATTGTAGAATTTGTATGAGAATAAAGTTTTTTTTGTTGTAGACCATGTACAAAAGCACTTGAATTAATATAAGAATGCTTTGATCCAATTGTTTGGTGTATTTATGGTTCCTGTATGCATCTATTGAATGGTATGTTTACAGGTTTCTTATATTCTTTGTTATGCATTTTTTTTCAATTCCATATGTATGTGATTTCATGTTGAATGTAAGAATTCTATGAGAATATTATGAGTTTCAATCGTTTCTCTTCCTGAGAATTCCTACAAGGAGTGCAGTGAAAGTCTGCAAGGAGTGCATCGACAAGTTTCTGAGTTTTACCACAGAAAAGATTAGGAGAGATACCATTGATCTTATACCAACAGAAGTGCAAGTATAGAATAGAGTCATGCAAGGTGTGTGTAGGCTAGGTTGAGTCTTAAAATTTTCCAACCAAGTGAGCGGTTGAAGAATTTATGTTGCAAGGAGTGCGCAGAGTTGGAGTTGTCAGATAACCAGAGGTTATTGTGGAAGCCGCAAGGAGTGCATGCAAAATTATTTAGTATCCTTGATTTTGCAGCTAGGGTCAAGCTCAGGAGGGATAGAGACTTGGAGAAGTTCAGAGGAAAGGCGAGGTTTGAAGTCACCTCGTGGAATAAAGCTCAGGAGGGTTGACGCCAACTCATTTGGTGAGAAACCATTGATAATATCAATGGACGATTGGAGTTCCTGGAGGGAGAAATACCGATTTTTGTGGGTCGTTGGATCCAATAGATCTGTGGGGAGGATAAGGGTGAGAGTCTTTCAACACTCACAAGATCAGGAGAGATAGTTGTCATATTTTGCAAGATACTAGATATATAAAAGATGCAGAACAGAAACGAAATGCTAGAAATGACAGAATAACAGTAAAATATCCAACATAATCTTCACAATACACAGAAATGATATACGAAATAGCAACAGAAATAACACTTTGAAT
>JZKD02S2072352.1:171345-182468 GCA_000966675.3 Picea glauca | reverse complement strand
GTCTTCTTACATCCGCCTTATTCTATTTTATTGAAAGGTCTTATTAATATTGACCTTTATTACATCCGAATACATTGATCTACCTATGTGCGGGTTAGGACCTTAACATATTTGAAAGAGTGTGAGCCATCGATTTGGTACTCTAGAATATCGACATTTCGGGAGTCAGAAGAGTGGAGGAAGCTACTTTCGGAAGTCCCGAGTCATGAAATTTCGATTTGCAAAGGAATAATGTGGAGCATCGGATCACGGGGAACAAGGACCGTCGATCTGTCATAGCGGTCAATGCGAGTTCTCATTTCAGGAGAAGGGGAGAGAACCACTTTGTGAGTTCCCGATACGCTCGAGAGATGGACACCAGGTCGCAGGCGAAGATCACATCAACGAAGAATTAAATGAAGGAGCTATATATCGTTACGCCTTATTTCGTATTTTAGGAACTGCAGGAGTCGGGGTGACTCGCAACAGAAGTCCCGAAATCGCGAAATGTGAAGTCCCTGTTAGCTAGGCGTGTGGTCACCGGCGGTGGTCACGTGAAGGGAGCTTGTGCCTAGTGCTCATTCGCACAAGTGGAGTTCGTAAAAGGACCTGTGGTTTATATGTGTTAAAGGTTCCAGCGTGACCCAAGGAGCCATTTCGGCTCAGAGGAGTTGAAGATATATAGACTAGGAGTTCAATAGACCCTGCTGAGGTGGGGGAACTATGTCACCATCCCACTAATCCATTAACTCATTCAATTCAACCATGCATCAAAACCAAAATCCACTAATTGCCAAGAGAACCACCCTATGTCACATTAACCACTTCCAACGATACTATAGCGTGGATCACATGTGTTTCCATATAACTTAAATAAATTATATATCCACTAACCCGTTAGCTAGGACTAACAATAAGTCTTTTAATTGTTCAAAATTCATAGCGCAACATCGTATATCAAACTGCATAGTGCAACATCGTATAACATAGTAACAAAGTTCATCTCTTGTGGATTTATTCACATTGTCTTATTTATTTTCAATTATTCTTATTTGTGGTTACTAACATGTATCTTTTGCAGGTGGCACAAGTAATAATTCAAGGAGTAAATGGAAATGTAAAAATGGGTATCATAATCCATTTCAACATGACATTAGAGCCTATAGTGACAGAACAATCATGCATTATCCATCATTCATTTGTCACAATTATAACCAACACATAATAGACTTTATCCATCGCCAATTAAACAACAATTTCATCAATCATGTAGAATTTTGTAGTAGTGTCGAACAACAATATAACATGAAATAAGAACCAAATCTGATCTCTCAGTCAACAAGGGGGTCCCACCTACTAGTATTATATATATCATTAGCTTATAATAATAATCTTTATCAATACTTTGCGGGAAAAATCTCATTGCGATTTTTAATCATCAAAAAGAACATGGTGTTATTGTTTCTCTGCTACCTTTAGGAATTTCATTATAATACTCAGAGCTAACGTTGACTTCTTGAACATCATCAAAAACATTTTATTTCTTCCTCTTATGATTTAAATGGGTTTTCCTAAATCAACAATTTCTTAACAATCAATAGGAATGGACTCATCATCAACCATCGTTCTTTTGCATTTATCTTGTTTATTATTTTTGCGAGAAGGAATGATAACCTCGTTGGGACTAATCTCAACAAAATATTTGTTTGGAGTTTCCTCATTTTCAAATGTAACCCTTTTAGGATTTACAGAATGAGGACTTTTCTTTCTTCTTTCATGTTCTTCTTTTTCTACTCTTGCAACTTCAACCTTTGTTATGTTTTGTTTCTTTTTCCTTCCTTCTTGTGTCTTTTTAATATGAAAAGTGTTGATGGCATCCATGATATTATTCTCTGTAGAGTAAATGCACACTAACATATGTGAAATTTGTTTAGAAAAATCCTATAAAAATAAAATCTTTAAATAAAATTAAAAAGTTAACATGATACTAAAAATAATAAAGGATACAAAAATAAAAATAAAAATAAATTACAATGCCTTTCTCTATGTCATCAATGATGGGTCCACATAATTTTTCAAAACATTCATCCTTGTTGTAATTGCTCAATTTCAAACAATATCTAATCTTGATATAAGTCCTGCCTTGTTTGACGAGTGTGTAAATAATATGTGTCTAGCACCAAACATATATGTTGTAACAACACAAGTGCTTGATAATTTCCTTGCACATGTTCAAACTCAGAACAATACAAATATAGATGTTTTCCATTATTTCCTTGCTTGTATTTAACAAACCAAGAATATTCCAGTTTGTTTTCACCTTCCAGATATTTCCACTCTCTAACATTCTTCATTTCCCTTGACAACTCAGGTGTTGTGCTATCAATTTGTTGTCTAGAATTCATGGAGGTTACAATTGTAATTTTGGATTCCATTATTTCAAGTTGTGATCCAGATATATTCATAGATAATCTCTTTCTTGTCATTTTTCCTATAGAAAAAAAAATTAGGCCTTTTACATTATAATAAATTTAAAAAGGAACATTGAATATAAGAACTAAGCTAAATAAAAAATAAAAAAACGTTTGACCCATGGATTTATTGGGGTGATGGTGTTCATCACCCCAACTAACCTCGTGGGTCAAAAGTTTTTTTGAGTTTTTCTAGCTTAGTTCTTATATTCAATTTTTTGGTGGGGTCGTGACTTCGTTGTCCAGGGGTTGGCCCCCGCGGCCAAGCCCCGACCATGTTGGCCATGACTTGGCTATCGAGGGGTTGGGGAGATGTTGGGCATCATCCCAATCACCCCCATAGGACAAATCACAATCTTTTGTGGGAGGGGCATTTTGCCTAGTAACCACCATGGGCCAACACTATAAAATTTTCAGTAAAAAACAATTAAAAGAGTAAATTTTTCTAAAAAACTGTACCTAAATTTTCCTTTTTTTCTTCTTTTTTTCGAAAAATATTAAGAGCTTTGTTAAAATTTCTTTGAAAAAGGTCTCAATTTTTTAAAAAGATGTGTTTTTTTTAGAAAACAAATAGAAAACATCTAAAAAAAATTAGGTTTTTTATAATTTTCGCATGAAAAATTCTTATGTGATTCAAAGATGATCTTATAAATGTGTTTTTGGTAAATGGTAAGAATTTAAAAAAATAACTAACCTCTGAAATGCTAGATTCTCCTCGAATTTATTTTCGATGTTTCTCCCTTGTAACATGCTCCAGATCATTTTTTGAATATTGTCCAAGATTTCATGCAATTTAAAAAGACAAAACAAGACTGTGTATATAACACGCATGATATAAATTACTATTAGTATAACGAGTATGGGATAAATAAAAATGAAGAAGATTGTCTACATATATACCTAAGATGAAATGGATCATCACTATGTTTAATGAAAGTGGGATAAATAAACAAACATGAAAAATATTGTAATTAACAAGTAAATAACGAAATAAAAGAGTAAAAGTTGTTTTTAATTTTGAATGGGAAATAAAAAAGGGAAAAAATGGTGGGAATTTTGGAGGGAAAATTTGACAAGGAAATTTTGGGGGGGGGGGCATTTTAGAGGGAAAAGATCATTCTGCAAGTTATAATATTTTGGGAGGGTGAGCATTTGTGTCATTGTATTTCCTTAGTGAGAAGTGATGGCTTCATCAGATAAAGAAGATTTTATTTATGAGGAATCAACAAATTGTTCACATACCTCTTCTTTTGGGACTATCAAATGCAATGGGAATACTTGTAATGAAAATGAGGCGTCGTATTTTCTAGCTAGTCAGAAGTTTGACCATAGTGAAAGAAATTGTATTCAACGTGTTCCTTAGGAAAGTCCTAAATCATAGGAATTTGAAGGCACCGATGATAAAGAGGAGGAATATGATGGTGATCAATCTATTCAACAATTTAATAGTAATGCAAATAATCAAAATGTAGGTCGAAGTAGAGACTATGATCAACATTTAAATGATTGGGATGATAATTTTCCTCCAAGTGAGTATTTTCAATGTACTGATGAAGATTTCCAAGGAACCAACGAATATGATGAATAATTTCCCTCAAGTGGAAATGTTAAAAGAAGTGAAGATGATTATGAAAATGATGGAGACTCTTTCCTGTGTGGAGAATTTAAAGGTAACAAGGTTGGTGATGATGATTTTCCTCCAAGTGAGGATTTTGAAGGTATTGCTGAAGATTTTCCTCCAAGTTAGGATTTTCAAGGCACAAAAGAGGATGATGAAGAATCCCCCCCAAGTATGGATTTAAAAGAAGTGATGATGATTATGGAAATGGTAGATAGTCTTTCCCAACTGGGGAATTTAAAGGAAACAATGTTGGTAATGATGATTTTCCTCCAAGTGGGAATTTTCAAGGTATCGATAAGGATGTTGAATATTTTCCTCCAAGTGAGGATTTTCAAGCCAGTAATGAGGATGAAGAATAATTTCCCTCAAGTGGGGATTTTTAAAGTAGTGAAGATGATTATTCCATTGGTGCACACTCTTTCTCGAGTGAGAAATTTAAAGGCAACAATGTTGATGATGATGAGTTTCCTCCAAGTAAGGATTTTCAAGATACTAATGAATATTTTCAAGGCACTAAGCAAGATGATGAAGAATTTCCCTCAAGTGGGGATTTTGAAATAATTGAAGATGATTATGTCAATGGTGGACACAATGTTGATGATGATTTTTCTCAAAATGACGAATTTCAAGGTACCAATCACGATGATGGAAATTGTTTTACAAGTGAGGATCTCAATGGCATTGATAGTCTTAAAGGTGATGATGATTTTCCTTCAATTTAAGATTTTCATGGAAGATCCAATGACATTGGTGAGGATGGTAATCATTTTTCTAGTGATTTTGATATTCCTCTCATCAACGCGATTATCAATGAAGATGATGATGGACCTAGGAATGAGGATCATATTCTCAATCATTCAACTGCAACAAATGAAGGTGATCAAAATTCTCTTGTTCAGTCTCGTGACAATGTTTTGCTTGATATTCCTTCTGGTGATAAGGGAAATCCTTCTAGTGAGGATGATGAAATAGTGGAGACATTGCAAAGAAACATTGTGTCTTGGACCATGACTAGACATTTTTATATCAATCCAAATCATTCTAGTTATACAAGGTCTAGGAAATAATTTCTCACTAAATCAATTTCCATAAGTGAATTGATTTCAAGTGAATGTTGTCAAAGTAATTGTTTGAAAAGCATGGACTACATGTATGCCTTGAATAAAAGAAAGACATATTTGTCAATGAATAAGAGCATGCACAATTCATGTTTGATGGGGTTCATGATATCCACCAAGATAGGATATAATTATCACATTGGGAATATTTTACTTTGCAGAAAGGCTTTAAAAAAAAATCACTCAATTGGTAATATTTGTCTATCCAGAATCCAGACAAGGTTGGAAAAGATCCTTCATTTTATTTAAAGCTACATTATGGATGAGGGAGTGGGCCATTGACAAACACTACATTGTCATGGATGCATGAATTATTTTCCAAACATGGAGAGTGTATGCCAGCGAGAGACATAATACATATTCCAGATAGTTTCTCAAGGAGGGAAATCTACAACTTGTACAAAATATATGCTAAAGGTGTTGAAGGAAATGGTAATTTTATTACATGTGCATATTTTACAAGAATATGGAAGAAACAATTCAACAATGTTTGTATTCCTAAGAATTAAAGGATGGATATTTGCAGTATATGTGTTGATCTTAAATAAAGAAGAGATAAATTTGAAGGGGCGGAAAGAGGTATGTATGTACTATTTTTTTTTTTTTTAAATTGGATAGTTATCAACTGTGAAAACATATGATCAGTATTTTCTTTTTATGTCATGTGCAGATTACATAGTCAAAGCACTTAGAAATCATCGAAATCAACAATCAAGTGAAAGGAAAAAGTTGTACAAACATCGGAATACATGTTAATATGATACAAAAAAATATTTAAGCATGATAATTGATGGCATGGACTAGAAGAAAACACTTCTACCACATTTTTCTGTACACCAAAAAATTTACAGGAAGAGAATTTCATTTAGTTTCACTTCGTTGGTTGTATGGTTTTCAATGGAAATTGTTTTCCAAGGGTTTACTTCACATCTCCAAATATTCATAATGATGCAAATATAACCATCACCATAATTTATCATGTGCTCACTCACTGGTCTAGAAATCTTCCTCAAGCTCTCTATCTACATTTGGACAACACTAGTTGTGAAAATAAAAATCAAATTGTGTTTGGATATCTAAGCATGCTTATTGAGCTGGGAATCTTTCAAAAGGTGAAAGTTCGTTTCCTTATTTTTGGACACACTCATGATCATATTGATCAAATGTTCATTAGTTTTTCAGTAACATTTAAGAGGGAAAATGTTGGAATCGTACCATCATTGATTAAATGTATTAAGAAATCATACATTCCAGAGCATGTTTTTCATATATTAGAAGAAATTGTTGACATGAAAAGATTTATTCAGGGATCACATCATGAAGAAAAATGTATTGAACAAATTAATGACATTATCTTCCAACATCAATTTTGATTCAAAACATTTTATGGGAAAACACTTATATGGGGAAATAAGTATTCAACTACTGCAAAATGGGGGCCTTCATCGGGTTTAGCATTTTTGAATTTCATTCCAGATCATCCAATATTTGCATCAAAGTTATTATTTTTACAATCAGTTACTGAAATATATAATGAATGGAGGCGTAATAGAGATGTAGATTATTATGAATTCCTGGAAGAAATAAAAAAGTCCATTAAAGATACATATGAGTACTTTGATGTTACTGATTTTGTTTGGTGGGAGTATTTTTTCAATAGTCAAAGTGACATAATTTCAAGCTCAACAAATAAAGATACATTTTTTAAGACTCCATTTCATTAGCCACAAAATATGCCAAATGAATCTGAAGAAAGAAACAATGTTGAACAACAAGAATCTGAAGGTTCTATTGAGTTTACACAAGTAGATGAAAGATAAATGTATATTGGTTCATGAAGGTCAGGTGCACAATGTGAAGCCATGGAAGGCCTATATAGGGGTTCAATACAAGATATTAAGGAGGGTATCATGATTGCAATCTTAGCAACTAAAAATCCACATGGTTATCCATTATGGATTTCAAAGGTTATAAAGATTGAGAAATAAAATGAAGATGTTATTACAATTAAAGTGAAATTATATGCAATAGGTACACACCCATTCAATAGTGTGTATAAGCCAAAGATGGTGGCTGAGAAACATGTCAATAGAAATAGAAAAATAAATGGTCAAAATAAAACCCATCGTTGCACTGACCTCTTAAAATTAGATGATGTTGACATACTTGTTTATGACTTCAATTTGACAAAGAGAGGAACTCTTCCCTCCAAGACAACAAATATCATCAAGAGGTTTATGCCATAAGAAATTATTGCATGATGGGAGTCTGTTGAATCTAGTCGTAGATATAAAAGGATTTTGACATCTAAAATGTTGGGCATGCATGTAGACTCAGATTGTTCATTCATAGACAATAGAGAAGAGTATGGATCATCTACATGTTCATCCAATCAATCATCTAAAGACAATGTAGACTCTGATGGTATTTCAGAATCCACGAGTCAATCTAAGTAAGTGTATGAAACATTTTATGTATTTTTTTATCCATATGATGTTTGTATGGTAACTAGAAATGAGCATTGAACTAACATATGATCTTACATGAACTTATGAATATTTTTTTTGTTTTATGAATTATATGTTTTGCTATGGAGAATATGATAAAATTTCTTAGCTCATATGTTTTGAATATGGACAATATAACAATACTTTTAAGAAATAATTTATGTTTCATTCAATGTAACTTGTATTTCTTTTTTGTTATTAACAGTAAAAAATATCAAAAAGTGATGTTGAATTTTTAAAGTATAGTGTGATATTTTCATGGCATTATGTATTACCTTGTGCTTGGAGTGTAAACTAAGATTTTAAAAGTAAGCATTTAAGGGTTGATTTTATGATTTTATTGACACTAATGATGATTTATTTTACCATTTTATAAAAATGTTTCATTTTAATAGCCCAATTTTAGAATGGGTGCTATCGGTACCAGTACTTTTCAATTTGATTGTTGATTTTGAGGTTTTGGTTTTAATGTTACCAACTACTAAAAATACGATTTCAAATTATCTAAAATTTTAATGTTTTGAAAAAAAAAATTATGTAACATCATTTTTTTATTTAGGTGTTGATTTTAAGGTTTTCCTTAGCTATTGTCTGAGGTTTGAAGGCCATGTTTGAAAAATGTTGTAATTTTGACCTCGTTTAAAAAAATGGTGCTACCGGTAGCACCAATTTTTTATTTGGGGGTTTATTTTCATGTTTTTAATGCAAAAATATGGGTTTTTTGGGCCAGAGTTTTAGTTTTGAGATCACAACTCTCGTTAAGTCATTAATTTTGTTATGCATATTATATTGAGAATTTACAAATATACATATTTACAATGAAATATTTTATGATAGGTGGTTTTCTTTATGGAATCATTCTTCCAATTGTACTGGAAGGAGTCTCACAACTTCCTATCTATGACAATGCCTCTAACACTGATGCTAAATATGACATTGAATCTGATGCTGAATAGAAGAAACTATTAGACCAAATTATAGGTATTCCAAGTAACCTATATAACATCTCCTTTCGAACACCAAGCATTATTGTTGTGTCTTGAGTAGCTTCCCTTGAATACACAAGTACTTGTCCATCCTGAAACACAATTACATATCCTTCATCTTCGAAAGATGTGACTGAAACTAAGTTTACTTTAAACTCTGGAACATATAACATATGTTCTATTCCCATAAATCCTCTTGATTCGATATGGAATATTACATATCCAAACCCTCTTATTGTTTGTCTAGTGTTAGTTTTAGATCCTACATAATAGTCTGTGTTGATCTTTGAGAAAGTAAGGAATATTGATTTCATTCCTATCATGTGACGAGATGATCCATTGTCCACAAACCATACCTCGATGTCTTCATATGTCACACTATTAAGAACAACCATTGTTAGGTAGCTAGAGAGGTAGTAGTGGGGGGCTAGAGGGCCCATACTGATAATAGTGGAGGCCATTCAATGTAAGGTGGACTAGGTCCACTATATTATTAAATAAGGCCCACTATGGTAGTTAAATATAATAAATGGGTAGTTAGATATAATAAATGTAAGAGGAATTCTTAGAAGGTTCTACTTCTAGAAGATTCCTCCTCTAGAATGTAAGGTAGATAAACAGGTAGTGGGGTGGGCCATAGTGATAATAGTGGAGTTCATTCAATGTAAGGTGGACTAGGGTCCACTATATTATTAAATAAGGCCCACTATGGTATTTATATATAATAAATGTAAGAGGACTTCTTAGAAGGTTCTACTTCTAGAAGATTCCTCATCTAGAATGTTCTTAGGTGATGGTAGCACTATATAAAGGGCTTCAAGCAATGTAATGGGATATGAAGAGAATTATTATGTTTGGAACAATAGTTCAATAGGAGGATGCCCCCTCAAAGAGGCAAGTGAACAGGAGAGGATCCCTTCCATAATATGATCCATTGTACGATGTTGCCCTACCCTAAGGGTTTTGATATAATAAAGTGGTGGTTTTTCTATATTTTTCTCTGAATATTTGTGGTATTTATTTATGAAAGTATTTGGTTATTATCAATTGGTATCAGAGCACTTTCCTTGGGAAGCATTGTGGGAAAATATTTTTTATTTTTACAGATTTGTTTTTTCGATGAAGAAAAAAAAGGATGCAACATTCCAGAAATTTTCAGTATATTATTGTGAAAAAATTTCATAAACAGGTTGTATATATGATTTCCTCTCAGAAAAACACCCAATTTGAAAAAACAAATCATCTGAAATGGATTCTGGGAAGTCAAGATATTGAAGTTTTAAAATCTGCAAATTTTCAGGGTTTTTTCCGCGAACGGCGGCGCGATTGTTTTAATTTTGTAGCATTCGAAGGCCGAATTTGCCCAAATAAATTACAGATCTAATTTCCTCTCACAATTTCACCCAATTTAAAAAAAAAACAACCAAAACGGAGTCCGGGAAGTGAAGTTATGAGAATTGTAAATTTAGTAATTTTTTAGGGTTTTTCCAGAAAAAAACGTGATTTTTATCGTAACTTATTGGTCTATTTTTTGGGTTTTTTCATAACAGTTGCAGGACCGAAGAGTTCATAGGGTGCTCAGATCGATATTTCCTCTCAAACCCTCAAATAAATTCTACAAATTACTGAAGCATTCAAATCCCAATTGTATGACACATTGGATGCTAGATTGCATGTCCTTGCAGATGGCCTCGATGATAGTTTTTGTAGTATTCAAGATTCATTGGATAAAATGTAGGAGAGATTTCTTATGGCAGACATAAGGGATGAATATAATCAAGAAATATCTTCTTGGTATGATTTTGAGTCTGATTGTGATGATTGGTATATGGATACTTGTCATTTCCAGGATGACATCCACTTTCATATTTTATTTGATGACTCTAATCCACCTTTTATAGAGAGAAAAAATATGACAAATCAAGAGACAATGATTATTACCAGTTTCCATCCTATATATTCTACAGTGGTATTATTCCTTCCATATTCTACTATGACCCTTTTCGACTATGTGTATGGATCTTCTTATTTGGATCCACATGACTGGTGTCGTTCTTTGGAGCATCATTTTGAGTTGGTTATTGGGTTCCAAAATATTCCACGGGGAGTTCACATGAGCACTTGGACATGGGACCCAACATTACAATGGTGGTTGGACTACTTCATCATGGTGACTTTCCTTTCTACATGGGACCTTGTTTCTCCAGTATTCTTCAGCATTATGGTCCACAATTATCCATGGGACCCTGGTATATGGTTGTACATCAAGCATTCAGGAAAATGCTTTCATAAGGGGGATGGAATGTTAGGTAGCTAGAGAGGTCGTATGTTGGAAATACTAAAACAACTGAGAGGGGGGGTGAATCAGTTGTTTATAAGCTTAAACAATTTTATGCCTTTTAAAATAATTATTAATATTTCTTCATGTGTCATCTACCAAC
>JZKD02S2072352.1:123923-151335 GCA_000966675.3 Picea glauca | reverse complement strand
GACCTAGAAGATGTTTTTAAGGAAGCTACTTGGAGAGTATAAATAAGAGGCAAGGCTCTCTCATTTGAAACACACTTGAGAATATTGAATATCTATATGTTTCTAAGGTAACCAAAGATATCTAAACCGTAATTCTGAGTGAAGGTGGAGAAAAGAAGGCTGAAATGCAAGGAAGGATAAATTCTTTTGATGGTGCTTTCTAAGGTATGTTATTTACAGGTCATCTCACTATTTTCACTATAATTTTTTTTCTATAATGATTCAGACTGTG
Organism: Picea glauca; assembly: GCA_000966675.3. Taxonomy (NCBI): domain Eukaryota; kingdom Viridiplantae; phylum Streptophyta; class Pinopsida; order Pinales; family Pinaceae; genus Picea; species Picea glauca. The sequence goes on along the minus strand of JZKD02S2072352.1, from coordinate 151,064 downwards.
AAATTGCTACGCAAGTGAGAAAACATATCCAAGTATCTATGGTACAAAATTCATCTTGTGGGGCGTTGTATTTTTGGAGTTACACTCCATGGAAAATAGGGTTTGTGGCCAGTCTTGAAACTAGTCAAAATTAGGTGTTTCGGGTAAAAACATCATAAATTCTTCTTAACAGATCCAAATTAAATGAGACTACATTTGTTGGTTAGGTTCTATTCTGTAGTATTTTTTTTAATAGTTTTATATAAATTCATCAACTATTTTATGTGGGGCACGCTCTCCAAGGTCACTCTCTAGAATAAGCCAGAATTCAGCAAGGTATGCCATTTTTGCTATAACTCCTTTTTCGAGAGGTTCCAAGTAGTGACACTTGGAGGAATTTCATAAACCACACTGAAGAACATTGTGTATCAGTTTCATATCTTCATACATTACAGGTTCAAGGTTATGATTACTTCAAGTTAGGTTTGTTGACTAATCCAAAACTAGGCATGTGAGACTAAAGAAAATTTTGATGAAAATGCTAGTCTCTTGTTTTTAAAAGTTAAGAAAGGTTTGTAGGAATGTGATCATATACACTGGGTCTATTATAGAGCTACAAATTAGATTTGGATGATGAAATTGATGAGGTATTTTGGTTGTGGTACATGTTGAGTACATGGTTGAGACAAGTAGTTGATGAGTTGGCGCACATACCTGAGGTGTATAGTTGATGATGTTGGTACATATCGATGAGTCATATTTGATGATTAGTTGACACATTAATGGTAAATACTTGGTACATGGTTGGATGCGCTTGTTTATGGTACAGGTTGATTACAGGTTGGTGCATGGTTGGATGCACTTGTTTATGGTACAGGTTGATTACAGGTTAGTGTATGGTTGATGCACTTGTTTATGGTACAGGTTGATTACAGGTTGGTGCATGGTTGATGCACTTTTTTATGGTACAGGTTGATTACAGGTTGAGGTACAGGTTGATGCATGGTTCAGATTTATTGGTACAGGTGTACAACGGTATATCTCACAGTGATAGTGTGACAGTGGTCCCATCATTCTACTTCTACTTCAAGGTGGCAGGACGGGGCAAGGATAGGTGGTTGTAGACACCTTCCAGTTGTAGTCGGAGAACATTGGGGGTTGTAGCCTCCTTTTGGTTGTATCCATAGAATTGGAGACTTGGGTCTTCCCTCAGGTTGTAGCCTGAGAAACTAGGGGGTTGGAGCCTCATTCCAGTTGTAGCTGGAAAACAAAGGAAGTTGGTGCTTCCAATGAATGTAATTATTCAAGACATAAGAAAAAACATTATGTTGTTTTCTCCCAATTTGGGTTTCCACGTAAAACACTAGTGTACTGTGTATGTGTGTGATTGTTTATTTCTTACTGCTCATTATTGGATAATAATTCTACATTGATACAACATATGAAGAAAAATGATTATAATTATGTTATTACTGATTCACCCCCCCTCTCAGTAATCCAACACTCCTTACCCGTATCACTACTCCACTAACCTTAATTTTTCGATAATCGACAAGTGAGTAATGCTACATGCTCATTTTAAATCCAAAAATTTCATAAATTGTTAAGGCATTTACCAAAGATGGTAGTAAGATTATCGACCAAAGGGTGATTTCATTCTTATGGAATTTGGAAGGAAAGAGGAATAAAAATAGGGATTACTTCCTATTTCCATTAAGTAATAATGGTTGAGAAAATAAAACTGAGAGGACAATATGTCCTAAAGACTTCAAATCTAATAATAAAAATAAATCGGATCTTCACACTAATAGAAAAAAATCTTCGAAGTACAATTATTGAAAAAGTTCAAATATTTTTCTTCAGAGCTACAATTAAGTTCGTGGTGACCTTCATGAAATCAACTTAAGAATGAAATGCTTTATTTACACAATGACCCAAAATATTTCAAAATCTAGATTGGAATATAACTTGACCATGGCCAAATAAATGATATGATTCAGGTTTTAGAAATTAATTGGGCAATAGACAATCGAAACAGTAAAGTCTGGATCTTCGTCTGGAAATGAAACAACCATAATAAATGTTCCATTTTGGAATTGTGGCTTAGATGGCAACTAAACGCTCAAATTCTAAATTCCGACCTATAAAATTTAAAGAAAAGGGCAACGATCTTGCAGATTTACAACTTTCAGGTCTATAGCTTATATTGGAAATGACCCTTCATAAATATCAAATCATTACTGTAAATTAGAATGGAAGTGATTAAAGGTAATTTCTATATTTACAAAATTACAATTAAGTTTAAAAAGACCCTACGAGTCTAGTTTCATATTAGAAAGGAAAATAATTCATAGAGACCCAAAGAATTTAAAAATCGTAATTTCAATAATATCTACCAATATCTTACGAGATTCTAAATTCGGATTGCATGTAAACTTTTATAGTGACCCACTAAAACAAAAATCCAAAGCTGCAACTTAACTCATGGTGACCAGACAAATCCCAATTCAAAAATTGTAAATAAATCTACCGTGACTCAAATAATCAAACTCCTGAAATCATATTAGAGTATAACAACCAAGCAAGTTCTAACTTTTTGAAATGCACAGTTAAAAAGATACAACGATATCCCAATTCGGGTTGTCAATAATTTTACGATGGAAAAACAATTTAGAATTTTGGAATGGTACGCTATTACAAGATCCAACGATTTCTACCTTTCAAATGCAATTTGATTTACAGTGAAACCACAAATGTTAAAATTCAAGAAACGGAATTAAAATACAACGACCGTGGAAAAATTGAGCTCATGGATTAAATAAATTGTTGTAGCACTCCAATAAGAATCTAACTTTGGGATTTCACATTTATCTTATAGCGATCAAGACAATTTAGTTTCCATATTTTCAACACAGTTCAGCAGTGAATTTAATTTCTAATTTACAAATTACTCCTTGTTACAATTAAAATTTTCGGAAATAAAAATATCATAACCTAAGAAGATGGAGAGTTGAGGATGTTCTTCGACATCTTTCACTCCTTATTTTCTTTCACTTTCTAATCATAGAGACTTTACCGGTACCTCCCAACCAATTCTAGGGGTAGTCTTCTCCCCCCTTAGCCCATCGAGCCACAAAGGGGCCACACACGAGAAACCAACAAAAATAGCTCCAAGACTTTCCTCGCAAGGAAGAGCTTCCACTCTTTCTACAACCTCGGTATCCCAACTCTCACAAGTAAAACACAGTCCATAAAATTTTGGCATCATAACATTACAAGAAAAAGTGAGAGATCTATTTCCCTTCTACCACAATCATTTTATAGAAAAATCCCTAATGACACATGTCTTGATGCACAATTAATCATATTTTTAATTAATTTAATTAGGATTATTCACGCACACATTTGTCACTCTCCCCAAGTTTCACAAGTAATTACCCTTTTTATTTTATCTAAAAAGCCAATTTCCCCCACATTCCCCAATGTGTTCCTATTTTCGTTCTTAGTTGTCCCTTTGTTCCCTAAATTCTCCTTTAATGAGTGTCTCCTAACTAAATATTAGTTAGAGTTGTATTAGGAGTCTTATTCTAGTTAAACTTAGTGGTAGTTTGACTTAAGATACTATTCTATGTACATTCCTATTATCTCAAGTTATTATTTCTTTCTATTTTAAAATCCTTTTTTTTATTAATTTCATGCACACATGTGCAATTTATCCATCCTTTAAATTGTATTTAGTTTTTTCTTAGAGTTTGATTTTATCTCCAATCTTTTAATTTAATTAATATTTTTAATTAGCCCCTTAATTAAACTTAGACACAGACTTAGTCTTAGACTTAGGATTAGACTCTTGCTAGGCTTCTAAGATTATAATTTATGAATTAATTAATTATTGTATTCTAACAAGGTATAACCATTTAAATGTTTTCTAGTCCACCTAATTTTATTCACTCATGTTTTAATTATGCTACATTCCCTTCAAGACACACCTCCATTCTCCAAGGGTTCCACTCGCCCTTGAATGGTTTTGGAATTTTGTCTGACCCTTGGAGTCAACACTCCATTTGGTCGACCTTGTGAGAAACTAAGGTTTTCTAAGGAATAAGGACTCTATTGAGAACCATATATAAAAATAAGATAAAAAAAAAACTCAAAATAAGTACTAAATGCCTTGAAAAAGAGATAATTTTAGATAATAGGCCTCTTTGATGGGGAAACCTCCTTATACACTATATAAATTTTCAAATACACGATGATTCCAAATGAAAAGGTATCCTTGGTATATATAGGACACTAGGAGTTCACCTTCATTAAGATTCCAAGTAGGAATTTTTGGAGGCTTATTTGTTGTAGAAGTTCCCTTTTTTGGTGTCATGTTGGCCAAGTATCACTTTTAAACCTTGATTTTGAGGTGGTTCTGCTAGACGATCTTTCTCTTGTTGTATCTCCAAAATTCTTACCCATCTGGGTCTGAAAATTTATTTTTGTATTTCTCTTATACGTATTCTCTACAATGCCACATGTCTGACCAAAATTTGATGTGCCAAGTGGAAGTTATGGTAACTTCCCCACACCTTTATTATTTTTGTCCCTTTCAGGAGAGTGTACTTGTAAAGTGTTCCAAGAGCACAATATATGATATTAAATTATGAAACTTGTACCAAAAATACTACATATTGTCCATTGTCCAATACAACTAGTATCACTTAATTTGAATACTTATTGAATAAGATCACTATGTTATGTGGAACACATGTTTGAGACTAGTTAATATGACTAGTCAGATACCCTATCTTACACAGGGTGTATCTACAAAAGTAGGATGACACAGAAGTTGAAATATGTATCACAACTACTTTGATAATTTCTATGAATATCCTCTAGGTTTTAGGGTTTAAAACGTTATAGAAAAAAATGTATAGAAAAACTTTTGTGATGACTAAATTTAGGATGATTTCAGAAACCTATCTTACATAGGATATGTCTTTGAAATTATAAGGCCTAAGGAGTAGAAAACAAGTTATAGAAAAAATTCCAAGGTGTCTCAGATGCAATAGCAAAACCCTAATACCTTGAGCTTTAATACCAAAATGTTAAGAACCAAATCTCAAAATATCATTAAAAAAACTAAGAATAAGTACTCACTTCCTTGAAAAAGAGGGAATTTCAGATAATAAGCCTCTTTGAGGGGGAAACCTCCTTATACACCACATAAATTTCCAAATACAATATGATTCCAAATGAAAATGTATCCTTGGTATATATAGGAGACATAATTAAAATAACATTGCTAATGTAATATGCCCCAATTAAGGGGTAATGTGCCACTATTTATGGCTTAATAGACTCTGCCTTATTGTGATCCCCTTAGAATTCTTTGTGAGTGATTGTCTCAGTCTTCCCTCATGAAATTGTGGGCCTATCGAACTAGGTAATCATTAACCTATAGTTCATGCCATGGTGGTAGTGCTAGTAGGCTATGACAGGGATGTTGCCACACTTCTCCCTCAATGTCGGGTTTTTTTTCATGGCCCCTTTACTCCGTATGTGATTGATATTAGCAAGCATCGTAAATTCTGCATCCACTGACAAAAACATTGTCAATAATCCATATACATAAATAATATTGTAATCAATCATATGTCACTTGTGCGTAAAATGAAATACTTAAATAAATACAATCCACTCCATCAATCAATCCTGATTCCAAGGAAGTCCATTGATTCCATCAGCATCCATAACCTATCATGTGTCATGAACACTTAGGAAAGCTCGCCAATAACATCTTTCAATACATAGACATCAAAAAAATGACAAGTCACAATGCATCATCATCATATATATAACCCATAATCAAAATGAAATCATAATGTACCATAATAGGATCACTTGCATGCAAGTGTCCTTAAAGAATAATCCAATAAAAGTGTGCTCAGTAGAACGGTATGTTACATAGGTTGCATCGGCCTGTCCAAAACCCCTTCTTTTATGCACTTGATTTGTTCAAAGAATAATATCGACATACAATTACGATAGGATCTATTCCAAGATTCAATCTCGTCTGTCGATTTTCTTCATGATCGCACAATACACCATCAACACTCAATAATTGTCCATTTTTTCCTTGCTTTGATATCGACCATTGATGTTCTTAACTATATTCAAGAAAACGCTATGCAGACATGATGCACAACCGTTATATCTTATTTTCGAATAAATCGTGGTCATTGACTCATTCACTACTCATCAAAACATGCAATGTAACCATAATGCACAACAACCATCTTAAATGGACCTTGGATTAGTATTGATCATTGATATCATTCACCATGGGTTTAAGGCATATCTTTTAAACTTATTTGGAATCCAAATAGAACCCCCAAGTTCTATCGCACTCATTTTACACCCATAGTTAGACACATTTCAAGACATTTCACTATGGGTCGTCTGGACCATGCGATCTGTGACACGTGGAAATATCCTAGGGTGTCAGATCTCTTTCTCTTTGGACCATTATATCTATGACATGTGGTAGCCTCCTGGACTATCAGATCTACCTCCTTCTGGGTCATCCGATCTATGACATGTGGTGACTTCCTGAGATGTTGGATGTCTCACCCTCTGGGTTGTTTGATCTGTGACATGTGGTGAACTCCTGGACAATTGGATATCTCACCCTCTAGTTCATCTAATCTCTCATTCTTGGTACTTATTCATTTATTTGTACTTATCCAATTCTTCAATATCTTATTGCAGGTCCACATGTTTCCTCTTATTCTTTTCATCTTCCCAATATTCCATCATGCTCACTATCTCCGTGAAGTCTCAACACCTAGTCATTTTCTTGAGACTTCTTTCTCCATCCAATTCTTGGTACTTGACCACTTTTTTTAGATTTTATGTTCCATACTTATTCTTTTAATTTCAATCACAGAAGCAAAGTTTATCGCATTATTTTGAAAATTTATCTCTTTTCCATCCATTTGTCGACCATCCTACACTTAGTCATATTTCACATATTCTTCATGAAACGATGGGTCCACGGGCATGCATCACTTCACCAATTTTAATCTCAATTCCATCTGTCTATTTCAATCTTCATACTTACCATTTCTTGAGACATCGACCATTTGACATATTTATGATACTTAACCATTTTTCCAATATTTCACTACAAGTATGTAGGGTCGCAAGGTTATTTCATTTCTACTCATATACTTTTGATTCTCTGCCACTCCACGACATATTGGTAATTAGTCATTTTTGAGTTCCCATTGCAAGCTTCAAACCTTTGATATCAGTCGTTGATATTACAGAATCAACTGTTAGGATTTAATTGTCTCCATGTCCACTGTTCTTCATACTAAAATGTTACCCTGCACACAAGGTTTTGTAGATCCTCTATTCACTTTCAAGTGATGTAAAAGATATTTTGCAGTATAAATCCTTAAAATGTGATTTTCCCAATGAATGTGGGATATATGAACATGGGATTTTTCCCTGCTATTTACTGCGTGCTCGAAATTTTTGTGCCCTACGACTTTCACTCCAATGAGTGCACTTTCTGCGCTTCCTTGTTCTTTATGCGCTTCCTTATTCTTTCTCGTCATTTATTTGCATCCTCATGCTTCTTTTTCATATCCTTCACCATTATTTACATGGATCCTTCTTACTGTATTCTTGATCTTGACAACAATGGTACACAACATTTTGAGCATACTACACAACAGAAACATCAAGGACAACACCATGTCCACTTTGACATCAAGGACAACACCATGTACACTTTGACATCAATGGTAACACGATGTCCACTTTGACATCAATAAAATCACCTTTTCAACAATCTCACCCTTTGAAATCAATGGAAAAAATAGATATTCTCTTCTTGTCAATGTACTCTGTATTTTTTGTTTATGTAGTCAAACAACTTTATCCGCTTCTCCCCCTAAGCATTTGCCCATTTCAAATATTGTAGTGCCTCTTGGGAATACTTTCATGAGCTCTTAGTGATTGGATGGGATAGAAACCACCCCTAATTTATGTATGAGATATTTGAAGCCTTCTCTAGGAAGAGGTTTATTAAATATGTCAACATTCTATTCTTTTATGTTCACATAATCCAATTTAACAACTTGGTTGACAACCTGTTCTCTCAAAAAATAGTACTTGATAGATATGTGTTTTTTTTTTTAATGCATGACAAGGTTCTTTGAAATGTGTATTGCACGTTTATTATCAAATAATATGGTAATTGGTTGCATGTATTCATCCTAAATACATTGTGATGTTTTCCTCTTCCAAAGGACTTGTGCACAATAGGAAGTAGTTGTAATATATTATGCTTCTGCAATAGACAAAGAGATTGATGATTTATTTTTACTCAACCAAGACACCACGTAATTTCCTAAGATGAATGCAAATCCACTTGTGATTTTTTGTCCATCTATACAACATGCCCAATCAACATCAATGTATGTTTTTAATGTAAATTATTCATCTTTTGGATACCAAAATCCATAATCCAAAGTACCCTTCAAATATCTGAAAATTCTATTCACTTGTTATACATCAGTTTCCTTTTGTGCATATTGAAGCCTTGCAACAACTCCAGCTTCCTACATGACATTTGGTCTTGAGATTGTCACATATAACAATATTCCAATCATAGATCTGTACAATTTTTGGTCTGCTTCCATGGATTCATCATCTTTGTTTAACTTACTTCTTGTAATCATGGGTGTACTCATTGGCTTGCAGTCTTCCATTTTGAATTTCTTGATCATCTCCTTGATGCATTTTGTTTGGGATATGAAAATACCTTTGTTGGATTGATAAATTTGCAGTCCTAAGAAAAATGATAATTATCCAAGAATTAACATTTCAAACTCCTTCTACATTTCTTCAACAAACCTTTTGCTTAATTTTTGTGACAACCCTCCATTCACAATAGTAAGCGATTTTTTTTTTATATAAACAAGTTACAAAACTATCTAGTACGACATTTTCATAATAAAATACAAATTAAGATACAATAATCATAATAGGTAAATGATCTATTCTTAATCAACTTCACTACTTTCTTAATCAACATTAACTTCACTATAATTCAAGATACATTGTCAACAATATTTTAATAGGTGTAACGAGTAGAAATCATTAACATCATATCACACGGAAGATAGCAAGTATAATCCTTGTCTCCCCACCCAAATTACATTAACCTAAATCCCTGACAACACCAACTACGAGTATTAATATGATGGTCCACTTAGTTGGGACAAAAACAAAAACATAATAGATAAGATCTATTGTGGCGCAACTGTGTTTCTTGCATTCAAGTTGTGAAATTACTACACATTTCTTCCTGCTAAGCATTTGGACATTTCATCATTGCAGTATTCTTTAGTCTGGATTCTAGTGGCACCATTATTTGATACCTATTCCATTGGTTTTCTCTCTTCGCCCTGATCGTAGTCATACCTATCATTTTTCAGCAATGTTTTTTGTGGACCCAACCTCCTTCCAACACCCTTATGTGGCATTTACCCCATTGGATTCACCTCTTTACCCTGATCGCAATCATACCTATCATTTTTCAGCAAAAAAAAAATTGTGGACCCAACCTCCTTCCAACACCCTTATTTTGGACTTACCCCATTGGATTCACCTCGTTTCCCTAATCATTGTGATACACTTCACCCATAACCCATTTTTTTTGTGGTCCCACCCACCCCATTTCTTGTTCCCTAGTCATCATGGCTCATACCCATAGCCAAGACTTGGAAGCTCACTTCAATACCTTGTACTCTAATTTTATAGAAACCCAACAATAAGTGTGATAGATCAATGCCAATATTCTCTCCATCAATCGAAAAAATGCATTCCTCCATCATGGTTTTAGTTGCTACCTCAATCAAGGAACTCAGACAAGATCTTGTCAAACAAGACATTAGTACCGAGCTTGAATATGTTTCTATGACGCTCTGTGCTAACTGCATATCCCTGCAGATCTTCCCTTATCTGACCCACCTTTTCATACCAAAGGTGAAACTTCCTCTCATTCCCATAATTTTCATCCCCGTCACTTTCAACATGACCTACACCTTTCGCATGTGGCCATGACCAAATTTGATGGATCGAATCACACGGGTTGGGTAACTCAAATAGAACATTATTTCTCTTTGTATGACATTACAGATGAGTTGGCCAAACTCTGGTATGGTGTTATCCATCTAGATCAAGAACGTTGGCAATGGTGGCAGTGGAGAAAAAATTCTCGCCAAGGGTATGTGGCTTGAAAACACTTTGTGGAAAAGTTTTATGAATGATTTGACACTGACACCAACCATTTAGGCCATTTGACAAAGTTGAAACAATCTGGCACAGTGGAAGACTTTATAGCTTCTTTTGAACGACTGGCGTTTTGTACAGAGGGAATGTCTGATGCTTTTTTCTAAGAATGTTTTATCAGTGGCCTCAAGGATGATATTCGTGCTCATGTCCTCATGGTTCAGACTTAGATTTGAGTGGACACTAATAAAAGTGCTAAGGAAGCACAACAAGTTGTCTCTTCTCAAAACTGCAAACCCTCCTTTATTCCTCGCTCTAAACCAGTAACTCCCACTCATCCTTCTACTCCACTCAAGATCCAGAAAGTGACTAGGGATGAAATGGTTGAATGCCAACTCAAAGGCCTTTGTTATAATTGTGATGACAAATATTTTTCGGGACACAAGTGTAAGGAACAAAATCTTTTTATGTCCATCTCATAGGATGTTTCATAAGAGGATGTTGAGGCCCCCCTTGTTTCTGTGTCACCTGAACCCATAGAAATAACCCCTCCCTCAAACCCTCCTGAAGTAGAACCAATCATTTCCCTAAATGATTTCACTAGATTCTTTGCTCCCCAAACAGTCAAGCTAATTGGTTACATCAAGCATAGGAATTTTATCATTCTTGTTGATAGTGGAAGAACCCATAATTTTATTCATCGCCACATTGCCCAAGAAACTAATTGCTATATCCGTGCAGTCAATAATTTCCATATCATGATTGCCAATGGTGGCTCCATGAAATGTGGAGGGCATTGTGAAAATGTGTGTCTCAAAATTGGTGACTACCATCTGAAATATCATATGTTTTCTATCGACATGGGTTATTGTGACATTGTGTTGGGTGCAGAATGGATAAGGACTTTGGGTCCCATTCTCATGTATTTTAAGGAATTAACCATGCAATTCGACCAAGAGGGCCAACAATATAAGTTACAAGGCATCATTGTCGGTTTCCCAGAGATCATTAGTTCCCATCACATGGAAAAGCTACTCAAAAAGGTCATTCTTGCATTATTTCCCAAATCCATATCATCCAAGCCACTGAGACACCCTTTGTGTCGCAGGACCTCCAATCTATCCTCTCTAAACATCAAATGGTTTTTTCCACTCCCCAGGGACTCCCTCCTTCCCGTGGTGTTCATGATCATTCCATTCCCCTTGTCCCAGGAATCCTTCCTCCCAATATCTATCCCTATCGTCACCCCTTTTCCCAAAAAAATGAAATTGAGAAAATCGTTCAAGAACTTCTCAATGCAGGTGTTATCCATCCTAGTACGATCCCTTACTCTTCTCCTGTGGTAATGGTCCTTAAGAAATAAGGTTATTTTCACATGTTTCTTGACTTCCGCACCCTCAAAAAATTCACCATTAAAGACAAATTTCTCATTCCTGTCATTGATGACCTCTTGGATGAATTGAGTGGAACCTAGTTCTTTACTAAACTTGATCTTTGTTTGGGCTACTACCAAATATGTATGAAAGAGGAAGACATTCCTAAGACTTCCTTTAAAACTCATGAGGTCCATTATGAGTTTTTGGTCATTCCCTTTGGCTTGTATAATGCTCCATCCACTTTCCAAAGCCTCATGAATCATGTCTTATGTCCTTTTCTCCGTCATTTTGTGTTAGTTTTCTTTGATGATATCCTCATCTACAGAAAAACCCGGACATACCATCTTTCTCACGTGGATCGAGTTCTCCATCTAAACTCTCAGCACCAACTTTTCCTCAAACAATCTAAATGTTCTTTTGATGCCTTGGAAGTAGAGTACTTGGGTCATATTGTTGGCAAGGACAATGTCAGGGTGGATCCTAAAAAGATTGAAGCTATGCAAGATTGGCCTCACCCAAATACTCTCAAAATCTTGCGGGGATTTATGGGTTTAATAGGTTATTATCACAAGTTTCTTAAGAATTATGGAAAGATTGTGACACCTCTCACTACACTCCTTAAAAGGAATTATTCCACTTGGAATCTAGCAACTGCTCAGGATTTCCAAACCTTGAAGATGGCCACGTGCACCACTCCAGTCCTGGCCCTTCCTGATTTCACAAAAACCTTTTTCTTGGAATGTGATGCTTCCGGGAAAGGAATTGGCATTGTCCTTATGCAAGAGGGTCATCCTTTGGCCTTTACTAGCAAACAACTATCCAAGAGAAATTTGGGAAAATAAATCTATAAAAAGGAAATTTTGGTTATTCTGCATGTTGTGGATCTTTGGCGACCTTATCTAGTGGGGAAACACTTCCAAATTAAGACAGATCATCAAAGCCTCAAGTATTTTCTAGAACAACGCCTTTCCTCCCCTAAGCAACAAAAATGGGTGACTAAGCTCTTTGGATATGATTATGAGATCATTTAAAAAAAATACAAAGACAATGTGGTTACTAATGCACTTTCCATAAAATATGAAGATGAAGGGTCTCTTTTTTCTCTCTTTTTCATTGTACTAGACTGGCTCTAAGTTGTTCGCCAGGAATGGCTACACAATCCCAAAAGTTTGCATCTGATACAACAATTGCAGTCCAATTCCCCAGTTTCCCCGGGGTACTCTTGGCCCAATGATGAACTTCGATACAAATGTCGTTTGTATTTAAGTAAACAATCAAAAAGTAAATCTGCGGTACTTTCTGAGCTTCATGATACACCCACATATGGGCACTCCAGATTTACCAAAACCTATGACCGGGTCAAACGTTCTTTTTTTGGGGAGGGTATGAAACAGGACATTTGTACTTTTGTGGTTGAATGTAATTTGTGTCAACACAACAAGGGTGAAACTATCAAATCTATTGGCACACTACAACCGCTTTTAATTCCACCTACTATTTGGCGAGATATCTCTATGGATTTTATTGTCGGCTTGCCTAAATCGGGAAATAAATCAGTCATCATGGTGGTAGTTGATCGTCTTTCCAAGTATGCTCATTTATGTTCTCTTAAACACCCATTTACAACATCTACTATGGCTCAACTTTTCATGGATCATCTCTTCAAGATTCATGGCATGTCACACTCTATTGTCTTATCGCAACCCAACTTTCACTAGTAATTTTTGGCAAGAACTATTCAAGCTACAAGGCACCCAATTGCATCTCAGCACAATGTATCATCCCTAAACTGATGGTCAAACTAAAGTTGTCAAGAAATGTTTGGAAACATATTTGTGGTGTTTTGCATTGAAAAGGCAGAATCAGTGGGCTTAATGGTTACCACTAGTTGAATGGTGGTACAACACTTCATACCATATAGCTACGCACATGACTTATTTTGAAGTGGTATATGGACAAAATCCACCTTCATTCATCTCATATTTTCCAGGTGTCTCGAAGGTCTAGGCGGTTGACCAAACGCTTACAATTCGAGAAGTTATTCTACGTACCCTCAAAAAGAATTTGGGCATGGCCCAGAATCGCATGAAACAACAAGAAGATCGGGGTATCTTTGAATGTCGATTTGCAGAATGAGATCAGGTGTTTCTTCGACTGCAACCTTACAAGAAAACTTCCCTCAAGGCTGACCATTGTCAGAACCTAGCGCCAAAATTTTATGGTCCTTATACCATTCTCAAACATGTGGGATCGGTGGCCTATCAGTTAGTTTTTTCGATTCATTCTAAGCTCCATCTTGTTTTTCATGGTTCCTTCTTAAATAAGGTGATTGGAACTAAGTGCCAAACTCAAACCAACCTTCCTGAGTTGGACGAAGAAGGCTCCATTTGGCTACAACCACAAGAAGTTTTGGACCAGCGTGAGCGTCGACTACGTCAGCGAACCATTAAGAAAGTGTTAGTCCAATGGAAAGATGCAACTCCGGCAAATGCCACTTGGGAACCAAATACCATTCTGCAGCAATTTCCCCATATCAAACCTTGAGGACAAGGTTGGTTTTAAGGGGGGCGACATGTTAGGGACCTAACCCCTCATGTAGGTAGAATAATATATTTCCATGTAATAAAGGTCAATATTAATAAGGCCTAGAAATAAGGAATAATAAGTCCAATGTAAGAAAACCTAATAGAAGCTTCTGCTTCTAGAAGGATATTCCTCTAGATGGTTCTTTTGATAGACATATTTAGTATAAATAGGAGTTGAGGGTATCATAAATTTTGATGCAGGAGCATCGCCAACAACAAGCGAGCGTGGGGGCTAGCGCCAATCTATTTTGGCACATGATAAATTGTTTGAAATGTTTTGAAGTTGGATGCACCAAACTTAAATGTAATAGTTAAGGAAGAGCGTACTTGTAGATTGTAATCAGACCTTGAGTGTCCCGCTCTTGTCTGAGGGACTAAGAGGCATTTATGCTAGTAAATGTAAGTAGGTAGTTTTGAATTCTTAGATTAGACAGTTTTAGGAGCCAGGGGGAAATAGGAAATAGACACCCTCACTTGTATCATTGTAACATTAGCAGCATAATCAATCAAGAGAGCATAGAGAAGAAGAAGCATAGAGTTGTGTAGAGTAAAACCCCATGTACAGAAGTTATGGATTAATACAAAGATCTTTAATTCAGACTCATGGTGTTCAATTGCTTTATGTGTTTGTACATGTTGATTAATATATGCTTGGTTACTCTATGTTATGCATTTTATTTGATGCCTGAATGTTTGATTTCATATTTAATGTCTGAAATCTGAAGAGAGGGAGAGTAAGGAATGAGTTTCAATTGTTTCTCTGTCTGAGCAAGAGTTTTCCTGCAAGGAGTGCAGTGAAATTGTATGCAAGGTGTGCATTGACAGAAGTCAGAGTTTGTCTCTACAAGCTCAGGAGAGATAACACTGTTCTCATTCTCGCAGAAGTGCAAGTTAAGCACAAGATCCGTGCAAGGTGTGCGCAGGCCAAGAAGAGTCCCAGATTTTGCAACCTGAGGAAGTTGTTGAAAAGACTATTGTCACAGGGAGTGCGCAGAGTTGAAGAGGTTCAAATACTTGGAAGTATTTGAAGAATTTCTGCAAGGAGTGCGCGCAGGAATGTTCCCCAAAGGAATTGAGGATTTTTCAATCAAGCTCGAGAGGGATAGGATCTTCAAAGCTAATGAAGAGAAACTCAAAAATAATTAGTGCCTTAAAGTGTTGAAAGGAAGCATAGCGAAGTTTTTTTGCAGGAGGACAAGTTCCGAAAGGAGATACCGTGTTCATTTCACAGAAATCGTCAAGGAGGAATTTGACGGTTGGAATTCTCCATGGAGAATTCGTGAAGTTCTGAGAGCCATTGGATCGTGTATAGGAGCAAGGGAGTTACAGGTTAAAATATTGCATCAAGATTCATGAGGTCGCGAGTGGGGAAGTCGCGAAAGAATCTAAGTCGTCCATTGGAGGAGGACAAGTGGCAGAGATCAAGGGATCTCACAAACTCTGAGGTTCGCAAGGCGAGAGCCCAAATATTGGGTTCTCCAAGTCACGAGTGGTGAAATTGTGAGGAGTGAGGACAGTCGTAGGATCCAGGTCAAGTGAGGACCGTTGGATCAGAGTCTCACCACACCTATCGCGCATTAGAAGGTTTGAAGGTACAAAAGAACCTGACATCACAGAGTGGACAGGTGGCATACTTGTCAACATGGAGGTCAAACCTTTGTTGACCATTTCGGGGTTTTGTGAGTCGGAGAAACGAGAGCATAGCATCAGGATTCATGAAGTCGCGAAGTCCAAAACTCCAAAAAGGCGGGAATTTTCATTGTGGGACCCACGTTGACGACGTGTCGGAATTTCGGCATTTCGGCATATCAGCGGATAGGAGGTCGAGACTTTTGTCCCGAAATTCCCAAAGTCACGATTTGCGATAAGAGGTAGTGAGGAGTTCAGGATCTCAACATTTCGGGTGTCGGGATACAACGGAGGTAGCGCTTCTGGAAGCGAAGTCGTGAAGTGCCGAAGTTGGGCATAAGATACACGTGGCAGAACCTCAAGGTGGGCCTGAGGAAATAAGCAGGCGGACACACGTCACTTATTCGAAGGATTCAACACCCTGTTGACCTATCGCGTCTCAGGGATTCACGAGATAAGAGCACAAGAGTTCGACATTGAAAATTGCGAAGTCGCGAGTAGCGAGAACGCGAGGAGAAAATTCAACATCGCTTCTCAAGATTTCGTGGAGGGAAGGTGCCAAAGTTGGACACTCGAACTCGTAAAGTGGAGAATAGCGAAAGGTTCTAGAGCTTAGCCTAGTCGGTGGTAACGTGAGGAATGTGCTGACAGGTGAAGAGCTATACCCATATCGGCAATTCGGGTATCGCAAGATTAGAAGGGAAGATTTGGGAGTCACGACTCGTGAACTCACGAGATTGCGAGCTGCGAAAAGGAGTTGTGGATTGATTTGAAAAGAGATTCCAGCAGGGAATCCGAAAGAGTCGATCCGGCTCAAAGGGGTTAAAGAACGATCCTGTGAGTGGATCTTGGCCCGAGGGTCGATAGGTCTACGTCAGTTTTGGTATCAGAGCTTGACTTTGTTTGTATACTTCAGACAGGGAAAGCGAGAAAGAAATATCATCCATGCTGTCGAGAAGAAGAGACAGATAAACACCCGATCAGCCAGAGGAAAGGGAAATCCCAAGAGGAAGGGGTAGGCAAGTGCCAAATCCATCCATGGAAAGAGAGATGCGTGACATACGCGCCAGACTTGAGGACATAGAGATAGCACAGAGGCTCACAGTGGGTGTTGGAGATGTCAGTGATTCTGAAAGTGAAGATGAAGCTGGACATGAAGGAGAAGAAGTCACAGCAGAAGATGCAGCAAATGAACGCCTACTTAGGGTTGTTGCAAGAATGGGTGCCAAGGCAAAAATGGACATTCTAGTATATGATGGAAACCTGGATGTTGAAGAGCTTCTAGACTGGATTAGAGCTCTGGACACATATTTTGACTATGAAGATGTTGAGGAAGACAAAAAGGTCAAACATGTTGTCACAAGATTGAAAGGACATGCAACATTATGGTGGGATGAGCTACAAGCTGACAAACGCTGTAAAGGCAAGCAGAAGATCAAGAGTTGGGATAGGATGATTGCAAAGATGAAGGCGAAATTTATTCACAGGGATTACCAAATTACTCGGTTTCGAAGAATGTAGAATTTGAGACAAAAGTTGATGACAGTGAAGGAGTACACTGAAGAATTCTACAGGTTGAACATCAGAGCAGATCATCATGAAAGTGATGATGAAAAAGTTTCCAGGTACATGAATGGTCTGAGATACGACATTCAGGATGAGATGAGCATGATGACCATCCGAAATATGGAAGATGCTTATTAGATGGCTCTAAAAGATGAAGAGAAGTTGAGCCGAAAACAAGGTCAAAGAGGTCGAGGCAGAAGTCAAGCCAAAGGCAAATTAGTTTCCTAGGATAGAAATCAGAAACTCAAGGAAGAGGGGAAGAAACCTCAGACTCAGCTTAAGAGAGGTGGAAGCTCACAGAGAGTGCAGCATACCGAACAGAGAGGTCAGTATGCTAATGGAAACATTTTTCCTCGTACCAAAGGTATAGGAAGAGGAAGATGTGGAGTAGTAAAATGATTCACATGTGGAAAGGTTGGACATAAATATTATGAGTGTCCAGACAAGAAGAAATAAGGTGGTGAAACTCACATTGCCGAAGCACAGAGAATGAATGTTGAGGCAGAAGATGATGAAGGCAGAAGATCGTTGATGATGTGAAAAGTTTTCTTAACGTCAGAGAAGGAGGTGGAGAATCCAGTGCAAAGGAATAGTCTTTTCAGACTGCTTGCAAGACCAAGGACAGGGTATGCAAAGTCATCATGGACAGTGGTAGCACAGATAATCTTGTTTCTACAGAGATGGTAGAAAAGTTGGAGTTGGAGACTATTGAACATCCAAGTCCATACAGAGTTTCATGGCTACAAAAAGGACATCGCGTAAATGTCACTAAACAATGTTTAGTTGAGTTTAAAATAGGAGGGTATAAAGATGAAATACTCTGTGATGTAATTCCCATGGATGTTTGTCATCTATTGCTAGGTAGACCGTGGCAATATGATAGAAATGTGATTCATGATGGGAGGAAGAACAAATACACCCTAGAGAAGAATGGGATAAATCACATGTTGTTATCAATTAAGGACAAAGAGGTGAAACCTGAAGTAAGCAACATTGTATTTCTCATGAGTGGGAAGGAACTTCTTACAGAGGTTAAGAAGAAGGAGGAACTGCAATTCATTGTGGTCAGGAAGCCTAAAATTGTTTTAACCAGTACAAGGGTAGATGATTTACCAGAAGAGTTTCATAAACTGTTGGAAGATTTTGATGACATAGTAGTGGACAAACTACCTCGTTTGTTGCCACCGATCAGAGGTGTAAGTCATCATATTGATCTCATACCTGGAGCTAGTTTACCAAACAAAGAAGCGTACAGATTGATTCCACAGGAGAATGAAGAAGTCAAAAGACAGGTCCAGGACTTAATGGACAAAGGGTTGGTGAGAGAAAGCTTGAGTCCATGTGTTGTTTCGACAGTGCTCAGTCCAAAGAAAGATAGAGGTTGGAGGATGTGTACTGACTCAAGGGAAATCAACAAGATAACCATCAGGTATAGATTTCCATTGCCAAGAATGGATGATTTGATGGATTGCTTAAGTGGGGCCAAAAAAATTTCGAAGATTGATTTGAAAAGTGGATATCATCAGATTCGTATGAGAGAAGGTGATGAATGGAAGACAACCTTCAAGACTAATGAAGGGTTCTATAAATGGCTTGTTATGCCATTTGGCTTAACGAACGCGCCAAGTAACTTCATGAGGTTGTTGAATGAAGTCCTGAAGGATTTCATCGAAAAAAATTTCATTGTGTATCTGGATGACATACTGATTTTCAGTCAAATAGAGGCAGAGCATCTAAAACATTTGGCCACAGTGATGAAAAAATTACAGCAAGAGAAGATGTTGATAAACATGAAGAAATCCTCATTCATGAAGATAGAGATCATTTATTTGGGTTTTGTTATTTATGAAGACAAGTTGAGGATGGATCCAGATAAAGTGGAGGTGATTAAGACTTGGCCATCACCAAAGAGTATATTTGAGGTGAGAAGTTTTCATGGATTGCCTAGTTTCTACAGAAAATTCATCAGGAATTTCAGTGGAATTAGTGCACCAATGATGGACACAGTGAAGAAGAGACACAAGTCTTTTCACTGGATAGAAGAGGCTGAGAAAAGATTCAATTTGTTGAAGAAGAAAATCACGGAACAACCAATTCTGGTGTTGCCGGATTTTAAAAAGACATTTCAGGTAAAATGTGATGGAAGTGGATTTGCAATAAGGGAAGTCTTGAGCCAAGAAGACAGGCCGATAGCATACTTCAGCGAGAAGCTGAATGAAGCGAAAGTGAAATACTCCACGTATGACAAGGAGTTCTATGCTATTATTCAGGCATTGAAGAAGTGGAGACACTACTTGATTCCTAAGGATTTTGTCTTATACAGTGACAATCATGCTTTGCAATTTGTGGCTCAACAGGAGAAATTGAATCAAAGACATGTTAAATGGGTTGAATACATGTAGAACTTTACTTTTGTAACTAAGCATATTTCTGGAACTACTAACAAAGTTGTTGATGCTTTGAGCAGGAAATGTTTGTTGTTGCAGGAGTTCAGAGTCAAAACACTGGGTTTTGATGATTTCAAGGACATGTATAGAGATGATGTAGATTTTAAGGAGGCATATGAAACAGTTGAGAATCCAATTCTCAGGGACAAAAGCTAATGGACAGAATACATGATCCAGGAAGGATTAGTGTTTAAGGGTAATCAACTTTGTATTCCAAAATGCTCCATGAGGGAAACTTTGTTGAAGGAGAAACATAGTGGAGGATTGGCCAAACATTTCAGTCATGACAAGATGTTCTCAAAGTTAAGTGAGTCATATTTTTGGCCAGGAATGAGAGCAGACATCAAAATATTCATGGACAGATGCATAATTTGTCAGCATTCAAAATGAAAGAGGAAGAATGAAGGCTTTTATCAACCGTTACCCATACCTGACAGGTCGTGGGATGGAGTCAGCATGGACTTCATATTGGGGCTACCAAGAACACAAAGAGGGTTTGACTCAATCTTTGTAGTGGTAGACAGATTTTCTAAGATGGCACACTTCATACCATGTCAGAAAACTAGTGACGCAACTCACATTGCGAATCTGTTTTTCAAAGAAGTCATTCGACTTCACGGCTTACCAAGGAGCATAGTTTCGGATCGAGACACTAATTTCATGAGACACTTCTGGAGAACCTTATGGAAAAATATGGGAACAAACTTGTCGTTCAGTTCATCTTATCATCCTCAGAAGGATGGACGGATAGAAGTTGTGAACAAAATTTTGGGAGACTTGCTGAGGAGCTTGGTGACAGAACACCACAGTCAGTGGGACAATATTCTTCCACAAGCGGAATTTGCATATAACGACTCACTAAATAGAAGCACAGGGAGGAGTCCATTCTAGATTGTTTACGGGACACAGCCAAGAGGAGTTTCAGAATTGAGAGATTGAGAACATAATGCAACTAGGAGTGCTAGTGCAGAGGATTTCGCAGAAGCAATGAAGGAACTTCACAGCCAGGTGAAGGAGCGATTGAAAAACTCGAGCCAAGAGTATAAGCGCAGAGAAGATCAACACAGGAGACAACTTCAATTTGAGATTGGTGATTTGATTCTGGCACATCTAAGAAAGGAAAGGTTTTCGAAGGGGACATATAACAAATTGAAGATGAAGAAGATCGGACCATGTAAGGTCTTGAAGAAATTTGGGGCAAATGCTTATGAGATTGAATTACCCAATGGGATTGGAATTTCTCTGATATTCAACATCTCAGATTTGTACCCTTACAAATCTGAGGAAGCAAAAGAAGGTAGTGAACAACCAGAGGTTCAATGGACTAAACAGATGCCAGTTGTAGAAAAACCGTAGATGGAAAGCATATTGGACAAAAGATTTAGCAAAAGGACCAAAAGAAGGGAATATTTTGAATACTTGGTCAAGTGGAAGGGACATCCAGTTGAAGATGCCAGCTGGGATAATGAAGAAGAGATCTAGAAGCATGGATAGACTGTGCAAGAGCTCATGGACAGGAGCCCATGAAAATTTTCAAGCGAGGGAGTATGATGCAGGAGCATCACCAACAACAAGCGAGCGTGGGGGCAAGCGCCAACGCAGTTTGGCACATGATAAATTGTTTGAAATGTTTTGAAGTTGGATGCTCCAAACTTAAATGTAATAGTTAAGGAAGAGCGTACTTGTACATTGTAGTCAGACCTTGAGCGTCCCGCTCTCGTCTGAAGGACTAAGAGGCATTTATGCTAGTAAATGTAAGTAGGTAGTTTTGAATTCTTAGATTAGACAGTTTTAGGAGCCGGAGGGAAACAGGATATAGACACCCTCACTTGTATCATTCAGGGATGATTTTAAGGATGGTAATTTATTTTAAAATGTGGAAACCTTGGCGAATCTTACTAATCCTTCATATGCTAAGTATAAATATTTGGCGATATTTTTGTAAAAATATTCAAATTTCTAAGGATTTTATATAGCTTTTATAAAATTTTGGCGATATTTAAGGTAAAATAATTTTATCCTTAGAATTTGGGTGAATCATTTTTAAAATAGTGAATCTCGTTTTTGGAAAAACCATGGAAAATTAGCCCATGAGCGAAATTTAGCCCCTAAAATCATGCATGGTATCATTGTAACATTAGCAGCATAATCAATCAAGATAGCATAGAGAGGAAGAAGCAGAGAGATGTGTAGAGTAAAACCCCATGTACAGAATTTCTGGATTAATACAAATATCTTTAATTCAAACTCATGGTGTTCAATTGCTTTCAGTGTTTGTACATGATGATTGATATATGTTTGGTTACTCTCTGTTATGCATTTTCTTTGATGCATGAATGTTTGATTTCATATTTAATGTATGAAATATGAAGAGAGGGAAAGTAAGGAATGAGTTTCAATTGTTTCTATGTCTGAGCAAGAGTTTTCCTGCAAGGAGTGTAGTGAAATCTTCCACAAGGTGTGCATTGACAGAAGTCAAATTTCGTCTCTGCAAGCTCAAGAGAGATAACATTGTTCTCATTCTCGCAGAAGTGCAAGTTAAGCACAGGAGTCGTGCAAGGTGTGCGCAGGCCGAGAAGAGTCTCATTGTTTGCAACCTGAGGAAGTTGTTGAAAAGATTGTTGTTGCAGGGAGTGTGCAGAGTCGAAGAGGTTCAAATACTTGGAAGTATTTGAAGAATTTCCACAAGGAGTGCGTGCGGGAACTTTCCCCAAAGGACTTGAGAATTTTTCAATCAAGATCAAGAGAGAAAGTATCTTCGAAGCTGACGAAGAGAAACTCAAAAAGAATTAGTTCCTTAAAGTGTCGAAAGGAGGCGTAGCGAAGTTTTTTTGTAGGAGGACAAGTTCTGAAAGGAGATACCATGTTCATTTCGCAGAAATTGTCAAGAAGGAATTTGACGGTCGAAATTCTCCGTGGAGAATTCGCGAAGTTCCGAGAGCCGTCGGATCGTGTAGAGGAGCAAGGGAGTTACGGGTTAAAATCTTTTCATCAAGATTCGCAAGGTCACGAGTGGCGAAGTCACGAAATAATCTAAGTCATCCATCGGAGGAGGACAGGTAGCAGAGATCAAGGGATCTCGTGAACTCGGAGGTTCTCAAGGTGAGAGCCCAAAGATTGGGTGCTCCAAGTTTCTAGTGGTGAAATCGCGAGGAGCGAGGGAAGCCATAGGATCTAGGTTAAGTGAGGATCGTTGGATCAGAGTCTCACCGCGTCTATCGTGCATTCGGAGGTTTGAAGGTACAAAAGAACCTGACAGCACAGAGTGGATAGGTGGCATACTTGTCGACACGGAGGTCAACCTTTGTTGACCATTTCGGGGTTTCGTGAGTCCGAGAACTGAGAGCATAGCATCAGGATTCGTGAAGTCGCGAAGTCTGAAACTTCAAAAAGGTGGGAAGTTCCATTGTGGGACCCGCGTTGACGACGTGTCGGAATTTCATCATTTCGACATATCGGCGGATAGGAGGTCGAGACTTCTGTCCCAAAAGTCCCGAAGTCGCGAGTTGCGATAAGAGGTAGCGAGGAGTTCGGGATCTCGACATTTTGAGTGTCGGGATACAACGAAGGTAGCGCTTCGGGAAGCAAAGTTGCGAAGTGCCGAAGTTGGGCATAAGAGACACGTGGCAGAACCTCAAGGTGGGCTCAGGGAAATAAACAGGCAGACACATGCCACTTATTGGAAGGAGTCAACACCCTGTTGACCTCTCACGTCTTGGGGATTCGCGAGATAAGAGCACAAGAGTTCGACATTGAAACTCGCGAAGTCGCGAGTAGCGAGAACGCGAGGAGAAAAGTCAACATCGCTTCTCGGGATTTCATGGAGGGAAGGTGCCAAGGTTGGACACTCGAACTCGCGAAGTGGCGAATAGAGAAAGGTGCTAGCACTTAGACTAGCCAGTGGTCACGCGAGGAAGGCACTGATAGGAGAAGAGCTATACCCGTATCGGCAATTCGGGTATCACAAGATTAGAAGGGAAGAGTCAGGAGTCACGACTCACGAACTCGCGAGATTACGAGCTGCAAAAAGGACCCGTGGATCAATTTGAAAAGAGATTCCAGCAGGGAATCTGAAAGAGTCGATCCGGCTCAAAGGGGTTAAAGAACGATCCTGTGAGCGTATCTCAGCCCGAGGACCGATAGGTCTGCGTCAACTTTTGTCTTGGATATTATTGTAATAGAGCTCTGCTTTGCTGGAGGTTGCCCCCTCGAAGAGGCAAGTGAACATTGCTCTCAGTAATCAAAGTGTTATTTATGGTGTTATTTTGTTATCATTTTGGTATTATCGTGGTGTTTTTATGGTTATATTGTTGTTCATCTACCATTTCTAGATATTTATTTTTGTTCTACATACTTTTTATATCTGGAATATTACAGTTTTCATGTCAGCACATCTTGTTGTACTTCGATGGTCGTTTTGGATCCCTAAATAGTGTTTTTTTGGCTCGCCACAGTCAAATTGTAGACGAAGTCAGATTTTGATGGTGTAATGTGTAGTTCTCTAAAAGACCTTTCCAATGGACTATCACGCGCCTAAAACAAAGGTCGTATGCAAAAGTTACTACCCCGGAAAGTTGAGGTACCAACTTACCCATAAGGGCCCACATGACTTTTGGCATTTCACCTCCTAGGGTTAGGTTAGATAAAAATAACTAGGTTAGATAAAAATAACTAATTTTATTACAAATTCATTATTTTTGTCCATCTTAAATTTTGGGTTTAAGATGGATTTAAATTGGTTTAACTTTTAAGATGTTGTTATATAAACATGTAGTTATTTATTTTTTATTTAATTCATTATTTAAAATCTTTAATTATTTAAATTACAATTAAGTTATTGCTTGAACTCTAAATAAACTACTTATTAAGTAATTTTTTTCCCTAATATTATAATTAAATTATTTTTTAAAACATATAATTTTATTTTTCAATAAGAATTTTCATATAAAACTAAAAAAAAAATATTAAAAAAACCACATTATCAAAATTTGAAGAGATTAATATATTAAAACATAAATTTAATTTTTTTTATCATTTATTAAGTCACTCGTTCAAATTCTAGGAACAAGCTATCGATTGTGAAAATATTTTATCTGAGAGGGTTCTTAGGGTTCCCCCAACTACTTGTCTACTCCAAAACCTAACCTAACGGCTATCTTACTCGAGTCGCATTCCAGAGCAGGAGTGGAAACTCCCACTTAGCTCACAATAGTTCAGGCGTGCTTCAGAATATTTTCCGGCGTTCAGGCGTGCTTCAAAATATCTCTAGGCGCTGAGTTCGGGCGTGTTTCAAAATATTTGTCGCAACTGCCAGCGTTGAGATTCCAAAAAGATTCCCAAGTGTTGAGTGGTCGTGCTCTGCATGCTCGCTAACGATGCTCGTGCATCACTAAACCTACAAGTTTAAGATGGATTTAAGATGGATTTTAGATGGTTTAGTTTTTTAGATGGTGATTTAATTTTTTAAATGTTGTCTAAGTATGTAGACATGTAGTTATTTATTTTTTTATTGAATTCATTATTTTAGATCTTTAATTATTTAAATTAATATTAAGTTATTGTTTAATCTTTAAATAAACTATGTATTAAGTAATTTTTTTTTCCAGAATTTAATAATTATTTTGTTAAACATATGATTTTACTTTTCAATAAAAATTTCCATATAAAACTTTATATATAAAAAAATTGTAAAAAAATTGAATATTTAAAAAACCACATTATCAAAATTTTAAAAATTAATATATTAAAACATAAATTTAATTTTTTTTATCATTTATTAAGTCACTCGTTCAAATTCTAGGAACAAGCTATCGATTGCGAAAATATTTTAAATTCCGCTTAATTTGTAACCTGACGATTAATACTAACGACTGAAATGAAATTTTATTCACAACGTGCTACACGCTGAGCTCAGTCTTCAGTTTCTGATCAATGTTGATGAGAAAGATAATGGGCACAGTTCGCCAATAGGCCCGTTTTAAAATAACATCAGTGTCATTCATGAATTATATATCATTAAAATTGGTCAATCAATGTGATCTGCCCATCTGAACTTACAATACCATAACCACAAGAACTCTTTTTGGCCACGGCAACCCTTTGAACTCTTCCATGCGAATATTCTTGAATAGTCATCCATGACGTTGAGGTCCACATCTATGAGGCAGGAGGTAGAGAACTCCGATGGTGGGAAGTATTTACAATTTAATCAAACTTACGGGTCTCACAAGCTCTACGCGAAATTACAATATAGAGTTTAGAGCCTAGATTGATTCTTAATAGGATCTTTAAAAGGCCTTGTGTTGGTTAAACGTTTTATTTTTTGGTTTTTTTGTTTTTGGAAATTGATTGGAATTAGGTTATGTAAATTTAGATAAAAAAAATTATTTTTGTTGTTTAAATTGTTTTTCTGAATGTATAAATGGATTCAGCGTGTAAAAATATTGAGGCGCTTCAATTATATAAACTTAGCCACTCAAATCTGCAAATCCAACTATTCATCACTTGATTTCGGGCAAAATCAAACAAAACCAAAAAACCCCAAAAAAGATAGAACATTTAAACTTAGCCACTCAAATCTGCAAACCCAACCATTCATCGCCCCATTTGGAACAAAATCAAACCAAAAAAAATCACAAAAAAAACCCAAAAAATAGAACATTTAGAATTTTGTTCCTTACATCTTAATAGGCTGAACAGTCTTGCGCGGACAGCGTTTGAATCCCCTATTTTTTTCTCCATGATCACGACAGGGTTTTACCGGACAGCGTTTGAATCCCCTATTTTTTTCTCCATGATCACGACAGGGTTTTACTGTCCAGCCTTTTTGTTTTTTTCATTTTTCTTATGGATAACTGGATTGACACGAAGGAGTCAACGTATCATGGTTTCACAAAGGTAAGGACAAACGCCCTGCTTCAACTTCCAGGCGTATTCGTAAAACGTCAACTTCATAAACATCAGCAAATTATATTTTAAATAGTCTATCTCTCGGCTCAAATATAGCCCACATAAACTACATTCCAATTCATCCATTCAATCGATATATCAGTATATCCTCTTTTTTGAAAGATAAATCCGAGTCGAAAATATTTTGGATATTATTCGAGAGTCTCCGTCGCCAACTGATGCCAGTATGATTACAATTCTCAGTATTGACGGAGGAGGTGTTCGTGGTATCATCCCCGCAGCTATCCTCGAGGAAAATCTCCAGGTGATGATTTTAACCTATTCCGCCTGTAAAAGCCTATGATGGTTTTTTTTTTT
>JZKD02S2072352.1:67080-83624 GCA_000966675.3 Picea glauca | reverse complement strand
AATAATAAAGTTAATGGAGAAATTACTAAGTGGACAAGTGGTTAGAAGTGGGTTAGACCTAAAATAAGGA
This sequence comes from Picea glauca, assembly GCA_000966675.3. Taxonomy (NCBI): domain Eukaryota; kingdom Viridiplantae; phylum Streptophyta; class Pinopsida; order Pinales; family Pinaceae; genus Picea; species Picea glauca. The sequence goes on along the minus strand of JZKD02S2072352.1, from coordinate 83,554 downwards.
AAGTGGGTTAATATGGTTAGAAGGTAATTTAAATAATAAAGTGAATTGATGAGTGTAATATAATTCAAAGTGGATAAAAAAGAAATTGTTTAAGTAATAACGTTAATGGAGAAATTACTAAGTGCACAAGTGGTTAGAAGTGTGTTAGTTGATGCAGGAGCATCACTCTACATCAGCACATGTCAGCCGATTGACACGTGTGGTGCGCATTCAAGGAAGGGAGAGGCACATCCCTCTCATTTTTCCTTCAAGAATCTAAGGCATGATCAAATAAAATTAATGTAGACGGGTTGGAAGAGCCAATTTGTTCCTTCGCACAAGCTGGAGATAAGGTTGTCATTAAGTGGTTGACAATAGGAGGGATCTATATCCGTTTTGGAGCAGATTTCCATCATTGTAATTTTCCCATTAGACAGGCATTTTGAATGGTGATTTGACACCACTAGCTTAGCTTGGAGGGAATCTCATCGAGCCCCTCTTATATAAACTCTTGTATTGTTGCCAGTAGAAGTAGGCCAGCCAGGAGGAGAAATGCATAGGAGATAGGGAGAGAAACACAGAGAGTCGAGACTCAATTGTAGCTTGAACTCCCATATTGTAATGAACATTCTGCCATTAATATAAAATGACCATTTTTCCTATTATCAATTTCTATGTAATGGATATTTTTTGGTGAATTTCATTTGTATGCATTTGAATTGTAGATGAATGTTAGAAATCATCTGTGGGGATAGAGATACAGTTTTTTATCTATGAGTGTGTCAAATTAAGTTTGGTTCTCTAGGCTAAGTGAAAGGAGTGCGCGACAGAGTGAGGAAACTCTATGAGCCGACGCAAAGAATGTGTGCCTGAACTCAGTGGAGTCAAAAGAGAAACTTCCATGAGGGAATACCAGGATAATTCACAGACTTGGGAGAAAATTTCAAGGTGGTTGGGTACCTTGGAAAGAAAGACTATGTAGGAGAAAGCACAGTTTAGAGTTACTAAACACTCTGAAACACTCTTCCAGGAGGAAATAGAGAAAGTATGAGAGTGTACAAGACCAACACGGTTGGAAGTGTTGGAATCCTTAAGAGAACCCTAGGGTTGTTGAACACTTTGAGGAAGGAAGAATTTGCAAGAGTGCATCGACAAAGGAAAGAATATGCCTTAAGATGATCAGATAGGCTAAAGAAGAGGTCGTCGAAAAGCTTAGTCAAGCGTAAGGAGTGAGGGGAGGAGACTGTAAGTCCATACTTCAAGCTCAAGAGGGAGAGCGAGAAAATTCCAAAAGGGCACAAGAAAGTCCACTGAGGAACGTAGAGGAATGGGGAACCTTGAAGGTTTTCCAGCTGAGCAAAGTCACAGAAGAGCCTGCACAGAACTCTAGAAGGAGTGTAGAAGAAATTAAAGAATATCCTAAGTCTCTAAAAGAGAAAATTGTGCTAAGTGTGCAAAGGATTCGAGGACTTGTCGAAGTCCCAAATATCATAAATTGTTCCATTTTCCAAGTAGACAGGTGGAAGCAGATCCGAGAGTTCGAGGATTCGGACTTTGGAAGAGTTATAAGGAGAGAAATTCAAACTTCATGAAGGGAGAAGTGTGGAGTGATTCTAGACAGTTGGATCTAGCAGGATGAGTGGCGGAGATCCACATATTTTGGAGGAAGTCGCTCCAAAGGAAAATAAAAGGAGGAGAACACTCGAAGAGATAGGAGCTTAAGCAATCATGGTCATCCATTGAGATAGGACACATGGCGAGAAGTCATCACTTCGCTGATTCACAAATAGGGAAGGATAGAGTTGAGAGAAGAGAGGACTTGCAAAGTCCAAACTCACGATTTGATCTCAGTCTTCGAGCACGAGGAGAATGTGGACCGTAGATTTGGTCTTGAAGGATTCATCAATTCAGGAATTAGGAAAAGAGGAGTAGGCATCTCGTGAAGGCTCCAAAGCACGGAGTTGCGAAGGGAGCTGGCCCACGGTCATAGTCCGCGGTCACATCAAGAAGGGATCCTAGCATAGAGATATAGCGTCCATTGGCGTTAATATTTGAAGAGTGCTAAGGAGAGGGTCCGTGGTTGCCACACAACCTGCTCCAAAAAGGTAGAAGGGTCTATGACAAGTTAAACTAGTTCCCATTAGGAGCCCATCAATATATTTGGTTCGATGACTTGAATGATCTTAGATCGAGAGGTCGAGCAGCCCTTTGGAGGGAAGGGGCTTTGCGCCAGAAGTGGTATTAGAGAAAAAATTTCATCTGTGTATTTCAGGTGAAGGAGAGATGGAGATGCTCTGAGTTGAAGAATAAGAAGAAGATTTGTGAAGGATGCAGGGAGAAGGTGAATATGGCTACTGAAGGTCATATACATGGTCGAGGAAAAGACCACCAGTAGAAAAGAAAAGTTGAAGTAGAGAAAGATCTCGGCGAGATAAGGGTAGAGATGGAAAGGATAGAATTCAATATGCAACAGGAGGCAAAGGTGCACTAGAGGTATGAGTGGCCTTTGAAGAGAACAGTTAAGTGGCATGTTCAGAAGTTGTTTGTTGGTTGTGGAGCCTGATTATCTTTCTGATTTATAGGTCTTTTACTTTCAGTCGTGTTTATACCCCATGAAGTATTTACACCCTAGAAATATGTACACTCTTCAATGTGGGGGAGTGCAGAGGGGGGGTACCCCCTCTGCGGGGGGTCTATCCCCCCGGCTGGGGGGTCTGGGGGCAAGTGGGGGTTCAGGGGTAGCATCCCCCGATGGGGGTTCGGTGGCAAAGCGCCCGAAGAAAAAAATTCCTTTTAAAAGTATATTGTAATTTCATTGTAAATCTGGACCATTCATTATAAGGTCACAGATCTAATGATAGAGATTATGTTAGGGTTTTTTTCCCTAGAAGGAAACCCTCTTTTATGAGGGAAATGTATTGTGGCTATGGATGTTGGCGAGTATTGTATTCTAAGAGAGGAGACTGTGAGAGAAAGAAGAGGAAGTTACAGTGGGTTTTGTTGTAGGTTGTATCCCTTCCTTTTGCTGGATAATAATAAAGAAAGGACCTGGCAATTTCTCTGGTGGGCGTAGCCCACACTGGGTGAACCACATAAATCTGTGTCTCTATTGTATTATGTATCTTCTGTGTTTTGTTTCCACATTTGTTTTATTTTATTGCTCCGCGGTCCTGTTTTTCTAACATTGTTGGCCAGAGGGCAGCAACAGGTGTTAAAAAGGTGGTTGAGGTATGCCAAAAACCTCAATGATGAGGGGAAAATATCTGGTAGGGGTCTCGTAGGTTGTCAGGTGGGCAATGAGAATGGATCAGTGGATCTCATAAAATTCCAGGAGGGAAGAGGAGACATCCTGAATTTCCAAGTGGGAAAGAGAGAATAGGTGAGCTCAGCTAAGAGTTCACATGAGGGGATGTTGACAGATGAAGCGGAGGCAGAAGAAATACCTCGCTCAGGTGAGAGTTCACGTGTAATTGTGGACCGTGTGAATGAATATGATGAGAACTTAAAAACTTCCACCATCGAGGAGAACGATCAGTGGAGTATTCTGGTCATTGGGGGAATTGAGGTATTCCTACCACATAGTCTTATTGAGGCTAGAGAATGTGTTGTAGATGCAACAAAATTACAGATAGCAGTGACTGTGGTAGAAGAAGAGAAGGAGTAGATGTTGATGTCTTTCTGAGTATAAGAAGAATATCATATAGTTAAGATGTTCACTCCATGGGAAAAAGATTTGGGGATCCTAGAGGATTGGTTGAACAATCCAGAACCAAAAAATGGATGCCAGGGGACAATCATGCAGATCGTAGGAAAAGAGAATTCAACAGAATTTCTCGAAAATTTCAGCCAAGGAGATGAACAGGAGATGACTGCAATGTTGAAGCATGCAATAGAAGAGGTAGTTGAATACCATCCTGAGGATTAGTTGGAGGAAGTTGGAGTTGAACTAGCACAAGAGAAGCTGATAGGAGAAAATCTTTCAGAAGGAGAAACTGAGAAACAACCCAGTAATGAGAATCCTACAGAAGTGGAAGTTGTAGCAGAGTGGCAAGCTAAGGCCATAAGAGATGAAGAAGATAACTTTGGATATTGATGTGATTTACCCATTGGGCAGGAAGAACTGCAGCAAGTCGACCTACAAAATAAGAGCCCGCCAATGGAGCAGTTGGACAAGGAGATTGAAGAGATAAGGAAGTTGATTTTGAGGTCAGCAGAAGAACTAGTCAGAAAGGAGAAGTTGGATAGAAAGGAACTTGCACGAGCTGTAGAGAAGATGCAGGAGCGGCAAAAGCGAAGTAGAGGAGCAGAAAGATAGCTCTAGGAGAAATTTTGGGATCCAGGAGGATTTCAACCAAGTTGGGAAGCTCATGAGCAGGAGCTCATGAATTTTTTGTATCCGTGGAGTATGATGTAGGATCATCGCTCCACCTCAGTATGCGCTAGATGATTGACATGTGTGGTGCTCATTCAAGGAAGGGAGAGGCATCGCCCACTCATTTTTCCTTCAAGAATATAAGGCATGATCAAAGAAAATTAATGTTGACATGTTGGAAGAGCCAAGTTATGCCTTTGCACAAGTTGGAGATAATGTTGCCATTAAGTGATTGAAAATAGGAGGGATCTGCATCTGATTTGGAGCATATTTCCATCATTGTAATTTGCCCATTAGACAGGCATTTTGAATGGTGATTTGACACCACTAGATTAGCTTAGAGGGAATCTCATCGATCCTCTCTTGCATAAACTCTTGTATTGTTTCCAGTAGAAGTAGGCCAGCCAGGAGGAGAAATGAATAGGAGATAGGGAGAGAAACGCAGAGAGCCGAGACTCGGTTGTATCTTAGACTCCCATATTGTAATGAACATTTTGTCATTAATAGAAAATGATAGTTTTTCCTGTTATCAATTTTTGTGTAATGGATATTTTGTGGTGAATGTCATTTGCATGCATTTGAATTGTATATGAATGTTAGAAATCATCTATAGGGATAGAAATATAGTTTTATATCTGTGAGTGTGTCATATTAAGTCTGGTTCTCTAGGTTAAGTGAAAGGAGTGCACGACAGAGTGAGGAAACATTGTGAGTTGACGCAAAGAGTGTGTTCCTGAACTCAGTGGAGTTGGAAGAGAAACTGCTAGTAGGGCATACCAGGATAATTCACAGACTTAGGAGGAAATTTCAAGGTGGTTGGGTACCTTGGAAAGAAAGACTATGTAGGAGGAAGCACGGTTCAGAGTTACTAAACACTCTGAAACACTCTTTCAGGAGGGCATAGAGAAAGTACGAGAGCATACAAGAGAAACATGGTTGGAAGTGTTGGAACTCTTAAGAGAACCCCAGGTTTTTTGAACACTCCGAGGAAGGAAAACTTTGCAAGAGTGGATCGACAAAGGAAAGGAGATGCCTTAAGATGCTCAAGTAGGCTAAGGGAGAGTCGTCAAAAACTTAGCCGAGCATAAGGAGTGCACCGAGGAGACTGTAAGTCCATCCTTAAAGCTCAATAGGGAGAGCGAGAAACTTCCAGGAGGGCACGATAAAGTCCACTGAGGGACATAGAGGAACGAGGAACCTTGAAGGGTTTCAAGTTGAGCAAAGTCGCAGAAGAGACTGTGCAGAAATCTGCAAGGAGTGCAAAAGAAATTCAAGAATAGCCTAAGTCTTGAAAAGGGAAAAATGCGCTAAGTGTGCAAAGGAGTCGAGGACTTTCTGAAGTCTCGAAGACCATAAATTCATCCATTTTCCAGGTAGAAAGGTGGAAGCAGATCTGAGAATTCGAGGATTTGAACTTCGGAAGAGTTGCAAGGAGAGCAATTCAAAATTCGTGAAGGGCGAAGTGTAGAGTGATTCTGGACCATTGGATTTAGGAGGATGCATGGTGGAGATCCACATATATCAGAGGAAGTCGCTCCAGAGGAAAATAAAAGGAGGAGAACACCCAAAGAGCTAGGAGCCGAAGAAATCCCGGTCGTCCATTAAGATAGGACACATGGTGAGAAGTCGACACTTCATTGATTCACAAATCAGGAAGGACAAAGTTGAGAGAAGAGAGGACTCGCAAAGTCTGAACTCATGATTTGATCTCATCCGTCAAGCACGAGGAGAATGTGGACATTAGATTTGGTCTTGAAGGATTCATCGATTCAAGAATCAGGAAAAGGGGAGTAAGCAGCTCGCAAAATCTCTAAAGCATGGAGTCCTGAAGGGAGATGGCCCATGGTCCTAGTCCATGGTCACATCAAGAAGGGAGCCTATCATAGAGATCTAGCATCCATTGGTGTTAAGATTTGAAGAGCGCTAAGGAGAGGGTTCGTGATTTCCACACAACCTGCGTCGAAAAGGTTGAAGGCCCTATGACAAGTTAAATGGGTTCCCATTAGGAGACCGACAATCCATTTGGTTCTATGACTTGAACGGTCCTAGACTGGGAGGTTGAGCATCCCTTTGGAGGGAAGGGGGTTTGCGTTATTATCCCTAAAATAAGGAAAGTGGGTTAAGATGGTTAAAAGGTAACCCCTTGATGAAGCTACATGAAAGTATAAATAAGAGGAAAATCTCTCTCATTTTAATCACACCTGAGCATATTGAATATCTACAAGTGACTGAGGTAACCAAAGGATATCTAAGCCGAATTTCAGAGGGAAGGTGAAGTAAAGAAGGCCAAAATTCGAGGGTGGATAAATTATTTTGATGCTGCTTTCTAAGGTATGTGACCATATACACCAGGTCTATTACAGAGTTACAAATCAGATTTGGATGATGAAATTGATGAGGGATTTTTGTTGAGGTACATGTGGGGTACATGGTTGAGACAAGTAGTTGATGAGTAGGCACATACATGAGGTGTATAGTTGATGATGTTGGTACTTCTTGATGAGTCATCGTTTATGTGTATTTGATGCATGATTGGTACATATTTGGTGCATGGTTGATGAACTCATTGATGGTACAGGTTGAGGTATAGGTTGGTGCATGGTTGATGCACTTTTTTATGGTACAGGTTGATTACAGGTTGTTTGGACAGTTTATTGTGACAGGTTATTTGTACAGGTTTGGTGCATGGTTGATGCATTTGTTTATGGTATAGTTTGATGAATGGTACATGTTGGCACATGTTACTAGTACAGGTTTTTATAGGTTGATTACATGTTGATTGGTACAAGTTTATAGTAGTATATCTCACAGTAATAGTGTGACAGTGGTTCCATCATTCTATTTCTACGTCAGGGCGGTTGGACAAAGAAAGGACAGGTGGTTGTAGCCACCTTCTGATTGTAGTTGGAGAACATAGAGGGTTGTAGCCTCCTTTTCATTGTATCCATATAATTGGGGAGTTGTATCTTCCCTCAGGTTATTTCCTGAGAAACTAGGGGGTTGTAGCCTCCTTCTGGTTGTATCCATAGAATTGGGGAGTTAGAGAATGATTCAGGTTGTAGCCTGAGAAACTAGGGGGTTGGAGCCTCCTTCCAATTGCAGTTGGAAAACAAAGGAATTTTTTGCTTCCAATGAATGTAATTCTTAAATACATATAAAAAAAGAATTATGTGGTTTTCTCTCGCTTTGGGTTTCCACGTAAAAACACTAGTGTAGTGTGTATCTATATGATTGATCATTTGTTCATTGTTTATTTACTCTACAACTATTGGATGATAATGATACATTGATATAACACTTGCATTTTGTGGTTAAAAAGGATTATTTCTCTATTACTGATTCACCCCCCCTCTTAGTAATCCAACAATTGGTATCAAAGCCAGTTCCTTCAAGAATTAGTTTAACCACTGAAAGGTAGATTATGGAGAGAAACAATGTGTACAAACATGGAATACCACAGTTTGATGGACAGAAGTATGCATTCTGGAGAAGAAGGATGAAAACATATATACAGGCACAGGGATTTTAAATTTGGAAATCTATAGTATATGGATACAAAGAACCGACAGTACTGCCAACAAGTGAAAGAGCAATAAAACGTGGTCAAAATAATTCCAAAACCATAAATGCACTTTTGAATGGTCTTGGTGAATTGGTATACACCAAAATTATGCATTGTAAATATGCTAAAGATATTTGGAACAAATTTCAAAATATTTATGAAGGAGATTCAAAAGTCAAAGCAACCAAGCTTCAAACTTACAAAGGTCAGTTTGAAAAACTAAAGATGAAGGAAGATGAGAATATTGCAGCTTACTTCTTACGAGTCAATGAAATAGTAAATTTAATCATAGGATTGGGAGAAGAAATCAAATAATCTATAAATGTTCAAAAGGTACTAATATCTCTTCCTATGAGATTTGATCCTAAGATATCAACACTAGAAGAAAGAGCAGATCTAGACTCAATAAGCATGGACGAACTACATGGAATCTTCACAGCATATGAAATGAGAACTGAACAGGAAAATATTGATATAAAAGAATCATCTTTCAAAGCATCCAAAAGGTAAAAGAAAAGGGGAAAGAAAAAAGAAAAATAACATAGCAGCAGCAGTGACATCTCAAAAGATGATGAAGAAATGGAAAATTTTGTCAAGAGATTGAATAAGGGAACCAACGGCAGATATAAAGGTAAGCTTCCATTGATTTGTTTTAATTGTGATGGTATTGGTCATTTTGCTAACAAATGTCCTCATAAGAAAAATAAGGGGAATGATGAAGATTACTCAAATAGAAAAAAAACATATAAAGGAAAAGGAACCACAAAGAAAGTTTTCAAGAAAAGCTTATGCACCAAAGAAGACATCTCCTCATTAGATGAAGATGAATTCAGTGACAGTGATATGGAAATATTTCTATTCATGGAAGTAGAGGACTCTGATAAAGAAGACACTAAACAAGAATATGAAGAGGAAGAAGTTGACTATCGAGCAGAATTGTTGACTGTCATAGAAGTTATAAGAAGAGAAAAAAGGAGAAACAAGAAGCTACAAGAAGAACTAGACAAGAAGGAAGACACTCAAGAACTATAGCAGATCATCATGGAATTGAAGGTTCAAATAAAATAATATAAAAGAATTGAAGAAGAACTCAAATAACAGTTAGAAGAAAGAGACAGGATCATTGGAAATTTGGAAGTGGAGATTGTCACATTGAGAAAGAATCTTCGAAAGAAAAATATGAAGAACAGATCAAAATCTTTGGATGACATTATCAACAGTCAAAGGCCTAATCATGAAAAGTCCAGAATTGGATACAATCAGAATGAAAAGGGATCAATCTCCAAATCAAAAGAACAAGAAACATATCGAAAAAGTTATGCAGAAACAATCAAAGGGGATAGGAAGACCTACAAGGAAGATTACAGGGACACTCCTCCACCGAGAAGATTCAGATTTCAGAATCAATGACTGGCAGAAAAAAATAGGCCTCGGGAAGAATAAGGATTCATAAGAGTAACTCCTTTTAGGAGATCTTCAACTCCCAAGTATCAAACAATCTTTTTGGGTTTATTTTATGCATGCAATAATTTTGGACATAAATTTGAAAATTGCAAAGATAATAGCAAGAACATAAACAAATTTGAAATTCATACACAAAATGGTTATCCAATAAGGCCTAATAACACACAAAGAAGAATCTACAATAGGTTTGAATCATTGAGCACTGAAGTGGAATGATACAAGTGAAATAACTTTGGACACATGGCCAAATATTGTAGAATGATAGTCCCTCCTAGAGAACCGCAACAGAACAACAACAATCACAGACAGGAGCTTTAGAAGAGAACATGGATAAGAAAGAAAAATCAGTATAGAAATGAAGAATTCATACTTTCTCTACAATCTAAGAAGAAGAAGTGTGGTTGGTATGTTGACAATGATTGTTCAAAAAATGAAGAACATCTGAACAAAGACTAGGTCCCAGAGATCGCAAGATTAGAAATAAAACATGATGAATAAAATTCTACAGAGAAAAGGAAAGATGTCAAATACAGAAAGATTTGGAAAATAACTGGAAAAAAAAGGAAGGACAGGTAAATAAGGAATAGGTTCAAGATATTGTACTTTCAGGAACTGTAGTGAAAGATGAATCCACAGACAGAAAGAAAGAAGTCAGAGCTTAGAGAGATGATGAATCTACTAATGAATATGATGATGAATACACTTCAGAGCAGGAATTGTTCTGAGCGATTCGGCTTAGAGACTCACAGATAATATGAATAATATCTAGGGGGAATCTATGCAGTAGTTGAGATAGACCAGAGAACCATCCTTCGAGTAGCATGCAGAATTTGAGTAGACAGATTCAGTGCATTCAGTTAGCATAAGTACAATATGATATATTAATCAATTGTAGTAGTACTTCATGATAGTACACTGACATATGAATCAAAATTATGGACAGTTGTGTAGTAGATTCTTGAACAGTATGGACAGATATGGACGTGAAATCATATTTTCTGAATGGGGAACTTGAATAAGAAGTCTACATTGAACAACTAGTTCCTAGAGCATGGTACTCTAGACTGGATAAATATCTACAATAGGCAAGGTTCAAAAAAGGAAGTGCAGACAGCAACCTCTACATCAAGGTAACTCAATATGGTATTTTATTAATCGAAGTTTATATTGATGATATTATTTTTGGAAGTAATGATGACATGTTAAGCCAGAAATTTGCAAAGTATATTTCGAATGAATTTGAAATTTCATTACTTGGAGAACTATCCTTCGTTCTGGGTCTTCAAATATGTCAAAGCAACCAAGGAAATTTTATTTCTCAAACTAAGTATATTAGATAAATGTTAAATAGGTTCGGAATGGAAGATTTCAAACTAGGTACCACTCCTATGAAAACCAGTTCCAAGTTGAGAGAAGATGATGATTCAAAGTCTACAGACCAGAGGAAATACATATAAATGATTGGTAGCTTACTATATGTGACAACATCCAGACCAGATTTAATGCAGATAGTTGGACAAGTGGCACGATTTCAAGCAGCAGTAAAGGAATCACATGTATTAGCAGTGAAGAGGATTTTTATATATCTCAAAGGAACAGAAGAGTTTGTATTATGGTATCCAAAAGGAAAGGATCTATCACTTATTGCCTACACAGATGCAGATTGGGTAGGTTGCAATGATGACCAACGAATCACCAATGGAGCAACGTTCTACTTGGGTGAGTGTTTAGTATCTTGGCTAATCAAGAAACAATCATTAGTATCTTTATCTATAGCTGAAACAGAGTATATTGTAGCATCAGGATGTTGTACTCAGGTTCTATGGATGAAACAAAATTTGACAGATATACAGGTTGAATATGATGAGCCCATTCCAATCTATTGTGATAATACAACTGCCATCGGTATCTCAAAGAACCCGATGATACACTCCAGGATGAAGCACATTCCAATAAATTATCACTTTCTATGGGAATAGGTTGCACAGAAGAACATGAGAATTAAATATGTGGGCACAAAAGAACAAGTGGCAGACATCTTTACAAAACTGCTTCCAAGGGAATCCTTTGAGTATTTTCTCTAGAGACTCGAAGTAATTTCTACTCCAAAATGAATGATTTTGAATTATTATCTTATATGTCTTATATTTACATGAGGAAGCACCATAAAGAGGACAGTTCAAGTTGGGGGATCAGTTTCAGGAAGATTTCAGTCAGGGGGACCAACCTCGGATGGAAATATACCTTTCCATTGATGAAAAGGGGGAGACATTTATCAGATGCAAAGGTAAATGCTTGGAGAAAGAGCACAGAGGCATGGTTCCAGGGTTAGAGATGGTCACAGGGGGAGCATGAGTGGTATGGTTTCAGTATTTCATCAAAGTGTTTCCATCAATTCCAAAGGGGGGTATTGTTGATTAATTGGGTTAGTTTTCATTGATGTCAACCTTTGAAGAAAGACCAGTAGCGAATCCCGATAGAAAAAAGGTTTGGGTAATGGCCCCAAGTTTGTTTGATGAATAATGTTATGAGTTTTGATATATTTTTAGTTAAGACTATTCTAGATGGATAGTACATGTCATTCCATTTTCAGTGGTATGTGGAACGTCGCATAAATTCTCATGGCTAGAGATTTATGGCCATGTGAAGTTGGAAGAACCTCATGAGTCATCTAGAAGCCCCAAAAGGTCAAAGTAGTCAAAGTGTTTGTAAAGAAGAAATTGTTTAAATAATAAAGTGAAGTGATGAATGTACTATAAGTCAAATTGGATACAAAATAAATTATTTAAATAATAATTTTAATGGAGAAATTACTAAGTGGACAAGTGGTTAGAAGTGGGTTAGCCCTAAAATAAGGAAAGTGTGTTAAGATGATTAGAAGGTAATTTAAATAATAAAGTGAAGTGTTGAGTGTACTATAAGTCAAAGTGGATACAAAATAAATTATTTAAATAATAAAGTTAATGGAGAAATTACTAAGTGGAGAAGTGGTTAGCCCTAAAATAAGGAAAGTGGGTTAAGATGGTTAAAAGGTAACCCCTTGAGGAAGCTACATGAAAGTATAAATAGGAGGCAAGGCTCTCTCATTTTAATCACACCTGAGCATATTGAATATCTACAAGTGACTGAGGTAACCAAAGGATATCTAAGCCAAATTTCAGAGGGAAGGTGAAGTAAAGAAGGTCGAAATTCAAGGGAGGATAAATTATTTTGATGATTCTTTCTAAGGTATGTGATCATATACACCTGTTCTATTACATATTTATAAATCATATTTGGATGATGAAATTGATGAGGGATTTTGGTTGAGGTACATGTTTGGGTACATGGTTGAGACAATTAGTTGATGAATTGGCACATACATGAGGTGTATAGTTGATGATGTTGGTACATCTTGATGAGCCGTCATTTATGTGTATTTGATGCATGATTGGTAAATATTTGGTGCATGGTTGATGCACTCATTGATGGTACATGTTGAGGTACAGTTTGATGCATGGTTGATGCACTTGTTTATGGTACAGGTTGATTACAAGTTGTTTGGACAAGTTATTGTGACAGGTTATTTGTACAGGTTTGGTTCATGGTTGATGCATTTGTTTATGGTATAGGTTGAGGTACAAGTTCATGTGTGGTACATGTTGGCATAGGTTATTGGTATAGGTTGATTACATGTTTATTGGTACAGGTTTACAATAGTATATCTCACAGTGATAGTGTGACAGTGGTTCCATCATTCTACTTATACGTCAAGGTGGTTGGACAAGGCAAGGACAGGTGGTTTTAGCCACCTTTCGGTTGTAGCCAGAGAACATAGGGGGTTGTATCCTCCTTCTAGTTGTATCCATAGAATTGGGGAGTTTGAGCTTCCCTTAGGTTGTATCCTGAGAAACTAGGGGGTTGTAGCCTCCTTTTGGTTGTAGCCATAGAATTGGGGAGTTGGAGCTTCCTTCAAGTTGTAGCCTGAGAAACTAGGGTGTTAGAGCCTCCTTCGAGTTGTAGCTGGAAAACAAAGGAAGTTGGTTCTTCCAATGAATTTAATTATTAAATAAATATAAGAAAAAGCATTATGTGGTTTTCTGCCACTTTAGGTTTCCACGTAAAAACATTGGTGTACTTTGTATGTGTATGACTGCTCATTTTTTCATTGTTTATTTACTCTACAACTATTGGATGATAATTCTACATTGATATAACACTTGAATTTTTTGGTTAAAAAGTATTATTGCTCTATTACTGATTCACCCGCCCTCTAGGTAATCCAACAATAATGTCCTATATCTATATACAAATCCTGATAACATTTTTTTCCAATGACATATTATAGTTAAATCATGTTGAAAGTGGTTAATTTTCCTAACTTCTCATTGTTGCACGGAAGGGAAATAACAATGAATCTTAGCAGGGTTATCTCACCTAAAGTCTTGGGTCAGTCAGGGAATTATTTAATTATGGTTATTTTAAATATACTTTCCAAGGGTTTATTAATATTAGTTCATAGTTTCTCCTAGAATAAAATTGCATACTTTGAAGCTGACCAAATCATGATCTAATTTTGTGGAACTGGTAAAATTACTAATCCTCCCTATGAATTTAAAGGAGGGATCGATGTCTCATGCCCATAAGATTTAATAACTATGGTTAGAACCACAAATGGGGGTCGATTGAGGAAGTATGGGACATGGTCAGTGTTTCTCTTCTTTTACTTGATTTTCAAGTGGAATTGTTGTGGGTACGTGGACCACTTTTGATGGTGTTAATTCTATAACTTTCCCTATTTTTGCATGAATTTCAGAAGCCTGTGATCAATGTGGATGATTGTTTCCTTCCCTATAATGTAATGTTTCAATTTTTAACATGCATGCACAATGGAGTACATCTCTTTGTCTTAAGTGGATTATCTATGAAAAACATTAGATAGTTTTTCACTGTGATAGGCCATCGGATACTCATGTTGAGTAAGGAATGCACCAATACAATAATATGAAACATATTTCTCAATATTAAATGGTTGTTTCAATTCTAGAAGAATAAGGTCTATTGCTGAGAAAAGGAGGAATTTCAAATCCTCGAATGCTTTATGTTAGGGCGCGGCCCAAAACAACTTGTAATTTTCTCCATGCTTGGTCACTTGTATTAGGGACCAAGCGATATGAGAGAACCCCAAAACAAACCTGCGATAGAACTCGGAGATGCCCAAGAAGATGCAGATATCAATCAGTGTATTTGGGGGCATCCAATATTGAATGACTTGGATCTTGGTTGGATCCACATGAACACCTTGCTCACCCATGATGTATCCCAAATATTGTATTCTCTACATTCCAAAGGAATAATTCTCCAAATTGGCATAGAACTTGTCTTGTCAAAGGGTTCCCAAGACCTATTTAATGTTATTCAAATGTTCCTTCCATGTTTTTCTAAAGATAAGGATGTCATTATGATTTACGAACACAAAGGAATTTGTCAATGGCTGCAATATATCATCCATCATCTGCATCAATGTGGTCATGGCATTATTCAAGCCAAAATTCATGACCAACCACTCGAAGAGACCTTATTTATACTTGGAGGTTGTCTTCCATACATCAGTATTCTCAATCAGAACTTGGTGGTATCCTAACTTCAAATCAAAATTACTAAAACATTTAGATCCCTTGAGTTGATCAAGAATATCATCAATCTGGGGGATGGGATACTAGTTTTTTATTGTGATATTGTTTAGGGATATGTAATAAATACAAAGTTATCATGTCTCATCCTTCTTCTGTAACAGAACAATTGGGTTCCCATAAGGTGAGGATCTTGGTCTGATGTGGCCCTTAAGAATTAGTTCTTGGATCTGGCATTTGATTTTTTCATTCTCAATAAAATAATGCCTATATACAAGGCCATTAGGTAGAGGATAACTAGGTGTCAAATGAATTGAGTTCTTTACCTGACAGTGAAAATTCACCACAGTAGAAAAGGAAAATATGTCTTTGTTCTCTTCTACTATATTGTCCACCTGTTGTTGTTGTGTAAAGAGACCTTGTGCAGAAGTTTTGGCGGTTACAGTGACCTTTTGTTCACCTTATGAATGGACCATAAAGAGGACAGACATATTATTATGGGAAACCACCTTTCGACACTGCTTCATGGAGATCAAAGAGACCACAATAGTTGGTACTTCCTTTGATACATTGTAGAGATGACCTCCCAAAGTAATAATGACACTATGGGACATAGATTCATAAAACACGTGATTCTTCCACATATATGGTTGACCTAAAAGAACATCACAAATCTAAAGGGGGGTAATATCACACAATACATCATCTTTGAATGGTTTTATTTTGTATTTCAGGTGACATTTCTATATAACATGTATGTCCCATCCCTGGCTGAGCCAATCGATGATGTATGGTTGAGGATGCAGCATCATTGTTAGGTTCAACTTATTGATGAACTCTATTGATATTAGGTTCTTTTGGATATCACTATCAACATTGAAATGGGTGGGAGTCCCCTTCACCCACATCTATGAGTGGAAGAGGTGCTTCCCTTCTTTAGGATTCTCTAGTTCCTATGGCTACACTTTTATGGTAGCAACGGTGATACTCGGTTTTGCATCAATGATTTGTTTTCCCTTATTCAGTTATGAATCAAAGTTTGAGTCAACATTTTTCTCTAAGGATTTCATCTCATACAACAATATCTATTTGGAGAGACATCCATTAGTGTTTTTCCAAGGGATTTTATGGAACTCAAACCACTTTCATTGAGGAAAACATATGGCCAAGAAAATTCCAAAAGGTACGCAAAAGATACACTTTGTCATATTGAAGGAAATCTATAGATGGAAACATCGATCCAACATTAGTCGCAAGAGACTAATATGATATTTGAGTATATTTTATACCATCCAATCATCTAAATAAACTTCAAGAAATTTTTGGATGAAATCACGGAATACGGAAATCATAATCCGAGAAAACACTAATGGGGAATTCTTGAGCCCAAATGGAATGATGTTGTAAGAAAATGACCCCCACTCTATCGTGAAGGTAGTTTTCTTCTTATCCTCTTCTCCAATCCTTTCTTGGTGATATCCAAAA